>SJXQ01011226.1:35384-47099 GCA_006408695.1 Aepyceros melampus | reverse complement strand
CCCTTGGCTGATTTTGAGCAGAGATTTCACGGTGTCCAGGGAAGTCACATTCCACTTGTGGATGTCCTCAGGGGTGACGTAAAGGAAGAAGTAACTCAGGTGCTCGATCAGGGACTGGGGGTACCCCTGCGGGTAGAACTTCCGGGGGAAGGGACTGTGAGGGCCACTGCCACGACTAGGGCAGCGGGGACAGCCACGCGTGGCAGGCGGGCTGAGCTCTGAACTACCTCATCCAGTTTGCGCTTGAAAATGTGCAGCTGCTGGTAGGTGAAGGGAATCAGGTTCACTTGTCTCATCTGCGCGGCCAGCAGGGCCCCGTCCACACAGGCCTCCAGCTCCCACTCCTCATAGAAGAAGAGGTTCTCATCCACTACTTGGGCCTCCCGCCCCGGGGGGCAGGCCTTCTCTGCAGGGACAGCCAGGGGGTGGGGGGTGCTGGGCTTCTCCCGTCAGCTTCCTCCTCCTCCTCCCGCAGGGTCTCCCTTCACTGAGACCCTGAGCAACACAAGACTCTTGGGCCTCGATTTGAAAACTGAAAGTTGCTTAGATGTGTGCGACTCTTTGCAACCCCATGGACTATACAGTCCATGGAATTCTCCAGGCCAGAACACTGGAGTGGGTAGCCTTTCCCTTCTCTAGGGAATCTTCCTAACCCAGGGACTGAACCCAAGTCTTCCACATCGCAGGCAGATTCTTTACCAGCTGAGCCCCCAGGGAAGCCCGAGAACACTGGAGTGGGCAGCCTCTCCCTTCACCACTGGATCTTCCCGGCTCAGGAGTCGAACCAGGGTCTCCTGTGTTGCAGGCGGATTCTTTACTAACTGAGCTACCAGGGAAGCTCCTGCCTGCATTTACTCATCAGCAAAATGGCACAATTCTATTCACTCTCCCGCGTTACAGGACGGAGGGAGCTCAGTGGCCGGGAAGGGCCGCAGGTACAGGTAGAGGAGACCTCATGGTGCGAGCCCCCAGCCCCTGCCTCCTGACACCGATGGGGCTGGGCTGCATGCTCACTCTCTGTGCCCGCCGGGCCCTCGGGAGGAGGATGCCCAGCTCAGGCTGCTGCCAGGACAGGTCCCGGGATGTGCGCTGCAACCTTGAGGTCAGGAGAGCCTGAGAACAGAGCAGGGCTGGGACTGAGCGGGGAGTGTCCTGGGGTCCGAGGAACCCTGCCCAACCAGGGCCAGAAAACCTTCCCCTGACTTCCCAGAGGGTCCTTACCAGTCCCACGTCTGCAGCCTGGGCCCTGGAAGGTAGAACCCAACCTGCAGGGGAGGGGACACCAGGCTTGAGGGGTGGCCAGGGGCTCCACCCTGGGAGGAAGAGGGCCACAGTGGTCCCTCCCGGCCAGCCCCTGGTGTCATGGCCCACGACACCCCATGAAGGAGCACAGGCCTCCCCATCCTCCTCCTGGGGTCCCTCTGCTCAGGGCAGGCAGGCGCCTGTGCTGTGGGCACCCTCAGTTTGGCCTGTGCCCCCATCACTACCCTGCCTCGGCCTCCAGCCCTGCAGGGCAGGGGCGTCCAGCAGGGCTGCCAGACACAGTCCCCTCTGGGGGCAGAGATGAGGCTAGCCGCCTGCCTGGGACTCGTACCTGCTGACATTCAGGACACGGGTCTCCAGATTCAGGGGCACCGGACAGGGTGGGGGGCCCCGCCCACAGTGGAGGGAGCACCCGCAGAGCTGGCAGAGCCTTTTCTGAGGCCCTGGCCCCCTGCGAACCCCCGCGGCTCTCCGCACTCCAGCATCCAGCCACCCACCCTCAGTGCTCACCAAGGCAGAGAAGCAGGAGCAGGAGGCTGCCCTGGGCGGGAGTCCTCTGGAACCCCAGATAGGGTGGAGCGGTCTGCAAGGCCATGGCCTGCAGCGTTCTGATGTCCGCACCGTGTCCCCCCACCGCGACACCGCCCCAGGCCAATGCTGAAAGGGCACCGGGGCTGGAGGGCTCAGACCTGCACAAGCCTCCAGGGCGTCTGTGTGGCGGCTGGGCACCAGCCGGCCCCAGCCCCGCCCATCTGGGAGGCTGGCCCCTCCTTCGGGGTCAGGTGAGTCAGCTCAGCCCCCAGCCGTGAGGGCCCCAGCTGGTGCAGGTCTCCCGCCCCGCCAGGCAGGGTGGGGCAGGGAAGAAGTCTCCTGTGAGGAGGCAGGGCCGCTGCTGGCTCTGGCTGACCTCGGTTCCCCACTCAACACTGGGGAGCTGAGCGGACCCACACCCTACCCCGCAGCATGGTCATCTCCCCTGGGCTTTGTGCAAACCCAGGTTCTGCTGGGGCACCAGGCTGGCAGGGCCCACCAGGTTCCCTCCTGAGCTCCTCCACAAAGCAGAGGCCTGGGCAGCGCCAAAGGGAGTTCCCCGGGGCCTAGGGATCAGGACCCCAGGCTTTCACTGCTGTGGCCCAGCTTCAGCCCTTGCTCGGGAAACTGAGGTCACACGTGCCATGTGGTACAGCCAAAACATGACCGAAAGTGACAGCCCTTCCCGCCAGTCAGCCCCGCGGGTAGGGGCAGGCGGACATTCTGGGGGGACCCTCCTGTGCTCTCTGGGTGGGGTTGGGGCCTGTGGACCAGTGTGGGCAGGAGGTGGGTGGGGAGTGGATCTCTGGAGAATATTGTCCCAGAATAGGTGGGGGTCAGAAAGAGACCAAACCGCTGTCCACACGCATCTCCCAGTGAGGCCTGGAGGGGGGCCACCAGGGCCAGGTGGAATGGAACACCCTTCTCCCCCAAACCTCCACCCAGGCCTGTGTCGGGCCCACCTCGGCCCAGAAATGGGGGCATGCTTCTGTGATTCAGCCCTCCCTTTCAGCAGAGCAATGAGCCCAGCCTGCAGGGAGTGTCCTGGGGAGCAGCAAAAGCCCAGGGAGAGCCCCCACCCCCCCCAGGCCCCCAGACCAGAAAATAGGCAGTTGAGTGGGGCCTTGCCCTGGGGGTGGATGAGGCCGTGCAGGAGCTCTGTGTCCCCCCGCTGTCTCCCCTGAGCCCCCAAAGCCAGCCTCAGGTAATGAGGGACCCCACACCCCAGGTAGGGGTTCCCCCAGAACCTTTGCCAGCCACTGCAGGCCCTGGACCTGGAACCTTTGCACCCCATACCGCCACGCAGTTTAGGTCGGGGCCACTGAGGCACCACAGCTGTCAGGGTGGCAGCTCCCACAGTGGCCCAAGTGTGATCATAGGAGTCACAGCTGTTTGGGGCCCCCAGGCCACGCGTACGAGTGCAACAAGGACACAGGCCGCTCACCGCTCTGTCTCCCTTCACAAGGCTGCTCGACCGCTTCCCTTTTTGGTACCCAGGGTGGTCCCCTCTCCGACTTTGAGTCCTTCAAGACTGGTGTCCACCTGGCTACCTGTCACTCACGAACCACCTGCACACTCCTCCGAGTGCCCACTGGATGTGGGCCTGCATAGACACTGCACTCACTGGAGAAGGTGATTCAGGCCATTGCCCAGGACCTGGGGTGGGCCTGCCTGGCAGCACGTGGGGTCTGGGGTCTGAGTGGACCACCAGCTCATCAGAGAGGCACACAAGGTAGCGGTGGCTGTGGCTGTGTCTGTGTCTGTGTCAGGCTGGCTCCAACACCCAGCCCGAGAGTCCTGAGCTCATGGCCTCCAGCAGGCGCACAGCTGCAGGATGCTGGTGGAAGCCCTCTCCCTCCCCACCTGTCTCACCACCCACAGACCCTCCCACCCCAGCCCAAGCTCGGCCCCCAAGGTCTGGCTCTCAGCTGGTGGAAAATAAAGTCAGATCACATTCCCTGCCAGCCCCAGGCCACTCTAGTGAGAGAGGGAAGGGGCATAGAATACACATTTAGAGGCTTGGATACAGGATCATTTCATCCGCCCCAAGCATGGAGACGCCTTGCGGCTTGCCCAGGGTCACACAGCATGTCCGGAGCAGCTGAGGCTAGGATGGAGTTGACCCTGTGGGCATAGCCCTCTAAGATCAGGGGAGGTGGTCCCCGCCGCTCCCCAGGTGCAGTGGCGACAAGGGTGAAGCACCAGCGGGGACAGGAGAGGGGGGCTGCTCTGTCTCCCCCACGCTCCCAGCTTGGGCCCAGTACCGGCCTCCGCCCAATCCCTGCTCCCAGCAGGCTGTTTTGCTGGAGGTGCCAACAGAAGTGTCCCGCCGTCACCTCCCCCGGACACCCTCCCTTGTGACCCCACCCCACGCAGATGAGGCCGAGCTCAGTCAAGAGCCTGGAGCCTGGGCTGGGTGCTGAAGACTCTGGTCCCTTCCCCAGGGTCAGCGGTGGGGGGGGGGGGGCTGCCCATGGTGACTCTGATGTTCTGGGGTGATTAGCCAGTTCTGAGCCTGTTTCAACTGGGATGCAGACTCCTGGTCTGTCAAGGGAAACAACTGTGGGGCTGGCCAGCAGCTGGGAGGGGTAGGACTCAGGCTGCAGGAATGCGCGGGTAGAGACCTGGGGAGGGCGTGGGGGCAAGGGAGCCGCCTCTGCCTTTTCCTCTGTGGTCAGGTGTGGGAGCTCCAGGTTGGCTGACCGTCAGGCACCAGGCATGTGTGGGGAGTCAAGGCCTCCTCATCAGGTCTTATTCTCCCATTTCTCAGGTGGTAAAACTGAGGCTCAGTGCCACAGAGATGCCACAACTGCACAGTAAGGCCAGGGAGTGACCCCCAGCTGGTGCTATGAGGGTCTCGACCCGAGTCAGCAGTTTCTGGGTGATTGCTGCCCGGCCAAGACATGACCTCTGGGAGTGAGTTCCAGGCTAGGGGCGACATGGCGGTGAAGTCGCCAGGGAGGAGGCCTTGGGAGCCCACCTGCCCATACACTGGCCATCTTCCAGAAGGGAGGTGGAAGACACCTTCCTGCTGCCGTGGCCCCAGGGGTGGACAACGTGCGTCTTTGTGCTGGCTGGACGCCAGTGTCTGCATCCTGACTTGGCCCCACAGCCTCCGTATGCACCCCTGGAGCTGGAGTCCCTGGCAGCTCCTTCGATCCCTGCCCCGCACCCTCAATACTTCAGTCTGTGTGTGTCTGAAACACACACCTGCAAATGTTTGATCTGTGTATGTACGGCTACCCCTTCTCTGACCTCTCTCCATGGGCTGGGTTTTCTATTCTGTGCAGTCAAGCCTGATACCAATTCATACAGATTCAGGACGGCTGCCAGGTACATTAGGGGAGGAAATGGCAACCCACTCCAGTGTTCTTGCCTGGGAAATCCCATGGACACCAAGGACATGAACTAACTCACAGATATAAGTGTCTTAAAAAAAAAGAAAGTCATGTTCATAGATAACAACTGAAAAATTCAGGACAAAATATTTAAAACCCAATTCCCAGGACTTCAGTGGGTTAAGACTGGGCGCTTCCACCGCAGGAGGGTTGGGTTCAATCCCTGGTTGGGGAACAAAGATTCTGCATGCTGCATGACACAGCCAAAAAACAATAAAGTTATTTTTAAAATAACAATTCCAAGGGCTCTGGGGAGTGAAGGGAAGGAGGCAGATTTTGGATGGGGATCTAGAAGGTGTCAGGGAGCGTAGATTTCCCTTTGTGGGTGTAGCTTTGTGGGGTGGACTGCTCAGACACCAGCTAAAATTCCCCATCTTTCTGGTCGAAGGAGCCAGAGAGCAGAGAGTAACTGGAGAACTCTGAAAAGGAGACAGCAGAGGAAGGGACCCCAGATTCTGTGTACAAGCCCCACCCAGCCCCTCAGTGACCCCTGAACCACTGTGTGTGTGAGGCAGGCAGCTGAAATGGCCAACTGGCCAAAACTCTGCCCACCTTCTGAATGGCAGGGGTCACAGTTCAAGCCTGACCAAGTTCACTCTTTGCCAAAACAGAGGCAGCAACAGTCTTTGTAGAAATATAACAGAATGCAGCGTCTACACAACAAAAACAGTCATAAAGGTCAGGATAAAATCAAAAGCTGCTGGCACAGGGAGAGCCAGGAGACTGTGACCCGTCCTTCAGGGAGAAGAATCTGCTGGGGCCGATAAGACAGTGTTAGGATTATTAGACAATGAGGTCATGGAAAAAATGGGTTCTCATGCATGCAGAGGTAGGAAAAAATGAAAATAGTCCTTAAAGAACCAAGTAGGAAATTTTAGAAATGAAAAATACAAACTCTGGAATTTAAAAATTCACTAGATGGACTTAACAGGGTTAATCGTTCCACTAGAGGGTTAGGTGGGGTCCCCGCAACTGCACAGTTCCATGAATTTGGAGATGTGAGGAGGTTTCTCTGCGCCTATTTGCAAGAACTGCAGTTTGAGCCCAAAAGACCCAACAGCTGCAGCGCAGGTGGGAACTGACAGTTCACGTCCTACATTAACTTTGACTGCACAGGAGGTGTGTGAGACTCGTTACTTTTCTTGTTAACATGAAGGCCATGCTTTGCGCGTAAGTTCTATTTTCCCTCTCAATTTTAGGTTGCCTTCGTTAAGAGACACAATCAGGCCTAAAGCAAAAGCTAAATTCCAAAGCCATTCAGTGATAGATGATTCAAGTTAAAGGAATCATGGTAATTGTATGCTTTAAATGGGTGGGTTAGATGGTGTGAGAATTCTTTCTCAGGAAAGCTATTTTTAAAAGACAGGCCAAGGGGCTGAACTGGCTTCCCTGGGGCTCAGTGGCAAAGAACCCACCTGCCAATGCAGGAGACACGGGTTTGATCCCTGGGTGGGGAAGATCCCCTGGAGGTGGAAATGGCAACCCACTCCAGTATTCTTGCCTGGGAAATCCCATGGACACAGAAGCCTGGAGGCCTACAGTTGATGCCGTCGCAAAGAGGCAGACACAACTGAGCAACTGAACAACAGTCAACAGACAGTTGCAAAAGAAGACTCGGGAATGGCCAACGGGCACGTGAAAAGATGCCTGACTCACTGGGGAGGTGCAGATCACACCCCCCTCCCCCCGCCACAAGACACACACCCACCCGCCAGAACCAGGACCCTTAAAGGGACCAACAAGGACAAGTGTGTCGCAGGCGTGGGGCAGTGGGACTCACACCCACTGGTGGGAGCACAGGGTGGTGCTGGCATTTCTGCTGGGCGTTTCTGTTTGCTTGGCCATGCTGTACAGCTTGTGGGGTTTCCCGACCAGGGACTGGACCTGGGTGCCCAGCAGTGGAAGCACAGAGTCCTGACCACTGGACCGCCGGGGAACTCCCTTGACTAAGTTGTCTATTTAAGCCATCTCCCGCCAAAAGCAACGGGACAGGTCAGTGTACTGGCCATCACCGGACACGGGAAGGTGAGCTGACGTCCCTGCATGCTGTTCTGGTCTGTGTGTGCAGAGCCGTCGCCCCTGGGTGGTGGTCCGGGCTGTTCTGAGCCACCCTCACAGCCAAGCTTGGCCATGCTGTACAGTTTGTGGGGTTTCCCGACCAGGGACTGGACCTGGGTGCCCAGCAGTGGAAGCACAGAGTCCTGACCACTGGACCGCCGGGGAACTCCCTTGACTAAGTTGTCTATTTAAGCCATCTCCCGCCAAAAGCAACGGGACAGGTCAGTGTACTGGCCATCACCGGACACGGGAAGGTGAGCTGACGGCCCTGCACGCTGTTCTGGTCAGTGTGTGCAGAGCCGTCGCCCCTGGGTGGTGGTCCGGGCTGTTCTGAGCCACCCTCACAGCCAGATGACGGCAGGTCCCCCGAGGGCTGTGCACTAGGGTGCGGTCGCCACCTCCCAAGGTGACCTCCTCAGGTCTCTCTTCCCCTCCGCAGGGCGACTTCAGGAATACACTCAGCATGTTCGCCCCCACCCTGGAGCACCACAGTGGGCCAGGACCTTGCACGTGGGAGCTGGGTCCTCCTCACCCGGGTGCCACTCCACACAGGCCGCCCCACCTGCAGCTGGGACCACCTCAAGGCCCAGAAACCTGGGATGCAGCTGCCACCACTGTTTTCTACCTGGTTTCCACTTCTTAGTTTCTTAAGAAACTGGATATGCTCCTAACCACAGAATGTAGCCATTCCACACCTAAGTAATCGCTCCGGAGAAATATGCCCGGATGTGCACACAAAGCCTTGTACGTGATTATTTGTAGCAACTCTGTTTACAATAGCCCCAGTCAGGGGGAAAAACAAATTTCCATCAATAGACCAACAGGGAAATGAAGTACGATATTATTCTTATGATAACATACTAGTCAGAAATAACAAGGAACAAACTACTGATACATGAAGAAAAAAGATGAATTTCAGCATCGTTATGCTAAGTATATACCGCGTGGTTCCATTTCTACAAAAATGTTAAATTGCAAACTAATCTATCATGAGAAAAGCACAGAGGTCGTTGCCAGGGGCCAGGCAGCTTCACTAAAATTCAGGACTCCTGTTCGTAAGAGTGGTGGCGAGGGATCTTCTGGGGCTGATGGGATTATTCTGTCTTGACTGGAATGCAGTTTCACAGGTGTGTGTAACCACCAAAGCTGTTTGGACTGTGCCCTTTTATTCGATGCCTTTATTGTGCGTAAGTTACACAATATGATTGATTTAAAAGTCAGTAGCATAATATTTTAAATGGATAACCAACAAGGACCTATTGTATAGCACAGGGAACTCTGCTGGGAGCTATGTGGCAGCCTGGATGGGAGTGGGGTTTAGGGGAGAATATGTGTATGTCTGGCTGAGTCCCTTCTCTGTTCACCTGAAACTATCATAACATTGTTAATCCCCTATCCCCAGTACAAAATAGAAAGATCAAAAAAAGAAAAAGAAATAAAAGAGGCAAATCAGGAAAAAAAAGATGAAGAGCATGACAGCTGCTGACAAGGATAGGGAGGAACTGTCACATGGGGCATTGCAGGTGGGGATGTCAAGACAAGCCACAGCTGCGGAGGACAGTCTGGCAGGTCGTCAGGACTTGCGCCTGGGGCCACCGGGTGACCCCGCAACTGAGGTACACCCCAGGCCAGCTGTCCTCAACCTTTGTGGCCCAAGGGCCAGTTTCCTGGAAGCGACTTTTTCCACGGACAGGGGACGCAAAGTCTCTAGAAATCAACCTCAGTAGGTACACAGGACACCTAGCTTTATATGGAAGAACCCAGCCTGATAAAGGGCCCCTGACATTATAAATTCAATTCAACCCTAGTGAAAATTCTAGGAGGATCTTTTTTTCAGGAAGTCAACAAACTCAAAAAAATAAAGAGAATAAATATCCATGGTGATATAAAAAGAAGAGGCAAGCTCCCAGATATTAAGACAAAGTCAGAGTGATTAAGATAGGAACAAAGGCTCCGATTAGAGACTTCAGGCAAAACACACTAGTGGCGGGGCTTCATGCCCGGAAGGTGGTTCCTCAAAGCAGTGGAGGCACAGGTCCGGGGGACCGGTTGTTTTGGAAACAGGATGCCCTGGATGAAGAGAAGGGAAGCAAGACCCCTAGTTTACATCACGCGCAAGCTGGATACTAAACACGGTGTGTAGTGAAGGGAAGTATATAGACAGAAAAAAGGCAGTGATTGAGGGAGATGCCCAGACCCCACAGCAGGACCTTCACTGCGCGGCGTGGGCAACCCGACTTCATCAGAGTCAAGGACCCCTCTCTACTCAGGAGACGAGCCAGCAGCTAACAGGAACTGTCAGACGGAGAGAAGACATGTCCAACACCCAAAGCGCCTCGGCTCAGGAAGGAGACCACGCGGAGGACCGCACACCAAGAAAAGCTGGAAACCAGCAGAAACAGGGGCCAGGACACAAGCCGAATTCTCATAGGGAGGCCGAGCGCCCAGTGGCTTGTGAAGCCAGAGCCAACCTTCGCGGGAACCGTAGAAAGTCAAATTCAAACAGGAGGTTCACAGAATTAGAAAGGTGGACAATAAGTGCTGAGACAGAACCAGGGATAGGTATTTTTTTTCTGTAATAAGCAGAAGTAAATGATGCTCATTGAAGAAATGTAGAGAAGCGTGGAGAAGGAAATGGCAACCCACTTCAGTACTCTTGCCTGGAGAATCCCATAGATGGAGGAGCCTGGTGGGCTATAGTCCATGTGGCCGCAAAGAGTCGGACATGACTGAGCGATTTCACTTCACTACTAGAGAATCGTGGAGAGGAGATGCGGCTCTGCTCCTTGCGGAGTTTCCCTGGCTGATGGCCGGCTTCGCGCTCAGCCCCCCTCGGGTGAGGCCCCCACTTGTCCTGCCAGCTGTTGTTCCCAGGCAGTCCTTGGCTTTTCCACTCTCTTTGGACAAACAAAGCAACTTTGGGGCTGTTTATTCTGACCATTAATTTTTGTTTCTTTTATTTTCACACAGCTATATCCATTTTCATCAGGGCACCCCCAGCCACACCTGAGAATCTGGATAAACAGTCACTCCTGGCTTTGCTGGTTCCCTCCAGGACCCATTTAGCTCTGATCTGATAACCCCCACGAGGCCCAGGGCAGCCGGCCAGCTCCCCCAGGAGGACCCACGTCCTCAGAGGGCAGGAGCCGTGCCCCAAGCTCAGGAGGCTGGCTCCTGCTCTGGCTTCTCAAACAGTTTGTCCCCCAGTGTGGGCAAAATAGGGAAGGGGACTGGAGGCTGCTGCTGGCCTGGAGCCAGGGGCCAACCTGTCAGTGGGCCTCTGTTCCTGGTCAACTCCTCCAGGAAGCCTTCCTCATCGCAATTCAGCCAGCTCCGCTGGCAGTGTGCCTGAGTGCGCTGGCCTGGCCTTGTTCCCAGGTGCGCCGGTGCCATGAGTGGCTCTCCTGGGCTAAGGGGTACCGGACAGCCACTTGCCCAGCTATCTCATGCCCAGCTGCCCAGTGCTGCCCGGCCACCTCTCGCTGGGCCTCTGCCGCCTCCTGGGCCCAGCCCCCCGGGGCAGTGCCTCCAGGATATCCAGCTCTGTGGCCAGGCTTGCCTGTGGCTGTAGATGGCGCTGTCTGTTCCTGGGGACCTTCCTGCGATGACCTCAGCAGACAGAGGCACAGGCAGGCATGGGCGGCCTGGTGCTGTGGGTGGCGGGGGCGGAGAGTGGCAGGGGGCTGGGTGTCACCCTGTCCACATGCCCTGACCCCAAAGTGAGGGGCTGCTGCAGGGTCTCCAGCTGCTCCAGCGTCAGCACCCACAGCATCTGCCGAAACTTCCTGCCCTGCAAGGTGTCTGGGGGTGATGGCAGGTGAGCAGGGCCACCTTGACCCTCTGAGCCCCACCCCACCACAGTCTGGGGCCCTGGGGTGTTCACCGGGCCAGCGGGTGGGCTGGGTTTGGGAGCAGCCCTGGCTAGAGTCAGAGGTCAGGCTCGGACCCCGAAGGGCCTATCCCAGGGTCAGGCTCGGGGGCCTTCCCCCCGCAGGTGTCTCAACCCCAACGTGGGCAGAGAGGGGCCCCGCGCACCTTCACATGAGCACGAGTCTGTACCCCAGAGTCTGTGCAAACTCCCAGCTGTGGCGGGAAAGGACCTGGGAAACCACCCGTCTCCAGCTCAGCACCTGCTCGGAAGGAACCTGAGGCTGGGGTTGGGGGGGAGCGGGCAGGGCGAGGAACGGGAGAGGCCGGGGGAAGGCAACTTGAGCAGACAGGCAGGGGCCCAGTGTCAGCGTGGGGCCAGGTGTCACGGTGGAGTCCAGGTGTCAGGGTGCGATAAGGCCAGGCTGATGGGCAGTGCCCACCCTGGCCTGGGGCCTGGGCACACTTGTGCTGGCCCGGCAGGCCGCCAGCCCGAGGGCCTCAGGCACCATTAGCATCCGGAAGCTGGATGAGGAGCAGGCCTTGGACCAGCTCTTCCTGGAACTCTGAGGGTGGGCCTTGGGACTGGCACCTGGCC
>SJXQ01011226.1:0-11346 GCA_006408695.1 Aepyceros melampus | reverse complement strand
GGGCTCCGCTGAGGGGCCGGCGGGGGCGTTGACTAGAATTAA
The DNA here is from genome assembly GCA_006408695.1 of Aepyceros melampus. Classification (NCBI taxonomy): domain Eukaryota; kingdom Metazoa; phylum Chordata; class Mammalia; order Artiodactyla; family Bovidae; genus Aepyceros; species Aepyceros melampus. The sequence goes on along the minus strand of SJXQ01011226.1, from coordinate 11,304 downwards.
GCAGAACCGAGAAGACAGATGGCTGTCTCAGCGCGACGGGAGGGGAGGCGAACACGAGGGGCTGGACCCTCTGGCAACTGGCCCAGCCATGGGAGTGGGAGGAAGAGCCCCAGGAACTGGGAAGACCACCTCCCTTCTCCAGAAAGCATCACACACACAAAGAAAGATCGAGCTCCCAGAAGTGCCCTGGCAGAACTTGGGAACGGGAGAAGGAACTGGCAGGACAGAGCCAGGACCCCCTCCTGGGGCCAGAAGGCCTTGAGTGGTAGAAACTTGTCTGCACACAGGCTCCTCCTCCATCAATGGCCCGTCAGGAGGCCCAGCGGGACGGACGCTGCTTCAGGCAACGTGGACCCGCCGGATACCACTGTCCCCTCCCCCCGCCAAGTGCAGACTGCTTCACACTGGGGCCTCGCTGCCACCAGCATGGAAGACAGGTGTCCTTGTGCCCTGCTCCCGAGACCTGAGTACTGGAGAGGAGGAGGGCTGCTCCCACCCCCAACCCAGAATCTCCTGCCTCCTTCCTGGCTCCCACTGCCCTCCCAAGAAAGGGAGGACGTGCACTGGCCTTACACAGCATCCCATTCTTGCCTCTTTAGTTCCTTAAATTATTCCTGATGCCTGGCACAGCACCTGACACCAAGAAGAAACTCAATAAAAGCTGGTCAAGTGAATGACAGCGCCTACCGAGACTCCCCTGTGAGCTCATTCCCAAGTCCTTCACTTTCACACCTGCATCTGCCGGCCACCTTTGGGCACCTCTGTGAGTACATGCACCCAGCGGTGCCCCCAAAGGCATCTGCTCCCATAGCCCTGGCCCACATGCTCACCCACACCTTTCCCTTTGGCCACTTCCTGAAGAGCAGGCATGAAGCTCCTGGTCCAAGCCTTCCTGGTGCCTCCCAGAGCACCCTGGGGCTCCTTTGGGAGAATCCCGTCCCTGGGATTCTCCAGGCAAGAACACTGGAGTGGGTTGCCATTTCCTTCTCCAATGCATGAAAGTGAAAAGTGAAAGTGAAGTCACTCAGTCGTGTCCGACTCAGCGCCCCATGGACTGCAACCTACCAGGCTGCTCCATCCATGAGATTTTCCAGGCAAGAGTACTGGAGTGGGTGCCATTGCCTTCTCCGGGGCCATAGACTAGGCTCCCAGAAAGTGGGGTTAAGACCATTGTACCCTTAGCAGCTAGCACACAGTATTTAATACATATTTACTGATTTAGTGAGTGAGTGTAAGGAGTAGAGGAAGAAGACATTTTACTTTTCTATAATTGATGGCTCATTACTAGATTAGTATTCAGTGTTTTGTGTGAATCCTGGCAACTCACTCCAGTCCTCTTGCCTAGAGAATCCCCATGGACAGAGCAGCCTGGTGAGCTACAGGCCATGGGGTTGAAAAGAGTTGGACCTGACTGAGCAACTAAGCACAGCACAGTGTGGATCTCACTTAAAATGGACATTCAAGGAATCCCCTGGTGGTCCACTGGTTAGGACTCCACACTTTCACTGCCGAGGAGCAGGAGTTCGATCCCTGGTCAGGGAACTAAGAGCCCAAGTCACACGGGATGGCCCAAAAAATAAAGGAAATGAAATAAGATGGACATTCATTTCATTTTTCTGAGTTTATATTGAATGAAATCTATTTTTGCTGGAAGAGGTCTTGTTTAACACCACTGGTAATAAAGATTCTGATCCGTTCAGTCACTCAATCGTGTCCGACTCTTACATGGAAAAAGCAAGAGAGTTCCAGAAAAACATCTATTTCTGCTTTATTGACTATGCCAAAGCCTTTGACTGTGTGGATCACAATAAACTGTGGAAAATTCTGAAATAGATGGGAATACCAGACCACCTAACCTGTCTCTTGAGAAATCTGTATGCAGGTAATAAAGATTACATGATAATAAAAAAGCACTTTCAGGGGAGAAAATTTAGGCATGAATGCTAGTAACTATATACATAGATAAACATCATTAATTCTGAAAAGTACAAAATATTTGACCCATTAACAGAATAGATAAGAATGAAAATTGATGACTTAAATAAAACCTTTGTTCCCTTTACCCAAAGCCATTTAAGACTTTTTTAAATGGCAAGTGTTGAAAAAATTTTAAATGCTTTTGTTTGCATATATTGAAATAACAAGATATCTTTTCTCTTTTATTCTGTGAATTCCATGGACTGATTTTTTAATATTATGCCAACCTTACTCTCCTTGGATACATCCCACTTGGTCATCATGTATTATTCTTTTTTTATATCTTACTGGGTTTAATTTGTCAATTTTTTCTTTAATAGAAAAACTGAAACATACTATAACAAACTACTCCCTAAAGAAATGAAATACTAAGCAACAATGTGGCAATTTTCTTCTATCAGAACTATTCATCACCTTAAAATATGTGTCTGTTATTGCTCAGTCGTGTCTGACTCTTTATGATCCTGTGGACTATAGCTCACCAGGCTCCTCCAACGATGGGGACTCGGCTGGCAAGAACACTGGACTGGGCGGCCATTCTCTCCTCCAGGGGATCCTCCCGACCCCGGGATCAAGCCTGCAGCTCTGGCATTGCAGGTGGATTCCTTACTGTCTGAGCCACTAAGGAAGTGCATAAATACTTTCTGGAAAAAGAGTTATTGTTGAAGACCAAGTATTAAAATCAGTATTATGTACAACACTCAAAACCTTTTTTCATTCTACAACCTGGTTAATCACTTTTCTCTCCTCTGCCCCAGAACAGCCCATGTTTCAGCTATTGAAAGCTTTCCCTGGCTATGAGTGACTTTGAATGAGAGTTAAGTGTTTTATCCTTGTGATAAGAGTTTTATCCTTGTGATAAAAGGAGTCATAGCTATGGTAATTTTTAAAATAACTCTTCCACCACTGCACTTTACATTTTTCTTTTTAAAAGAAATTCTCATGAAGAACAGCCATCACTGAAATCAGAAAGACTTCTTTTATCATTATAACAATATTAATTATGCAGTTTATTACTATATTAAATGTAAAGGGTTTCTACCTCCAGTAAACACAATAAAATGAAATGTAAATGAGCATGTTAAGAGCCAACTAGTCATATTTCAAAAGGATTCTTCAATTCAAAAAAGACTCACTGCAGCTTTTCTATAAAAAAGAAAATCCCCATGGTTTTGAAAATAATTTAAAAAATTTAATTTACACATAATTTCCAGGAACTCTTCTATTATACAAAACGATGCACAACTTTGCATGTATACAGATCATGTCATAAAGAAAAAGTGCATAAAAATTTCCCATAAATTATGTAATTAACTGTGACTATAAGAATCAACATAAATATTGGTTACAAAGCAGAGAAAACCACTAGAAAAATGTATGCTCATACTATTTACTGTTTATAATTTTATGCAAGGACTTTACATTGCTAGTTTCTAAAGTGAAAAGAACTTTAATATGCCCATTATGTCCTTTCCTAATTACTAATTTTTTGCAAACTTTTCTTTATTAATGATAGAAACATAAACTTCAGTTTGCCTGGTAGAATCACAGAAAATTTGAATTAGTTAATTAAAATTTGATGACCCATAGGTAATAAATACTGCACATTACCCACAGAATCCCAGTGTCAGAACTGTGTGCTGTAGGCATCAGAGACACAGAAATCCAGGAATCTGCAGAGAATGAGGAGCTCCAAGTCCTAACCCGGGTGGAACTGTGGTTGGTGAGTGTCAGATGACTCTCAGCTAACATGGATGTCTTGAAAAGAGCTGTTCAGTTCTTAGAACAAGGGAAATCTGAAGTCATGGTATATTTCTTTTGAACCAATGGCCTTCTCCAACTTAGTTCTAGAATTCCTAAGTAGCTGATGGTAGTAATTCTTCTTTTCCCAAATGTACCTTGGGCTTGGTAACATGGAGTTCTTTCACCATTTGAATAGAATGCTTCTCCCATACACCCTGCTCATAGGGAGTTGGGGAGACATTGATGTACCAGTTAAACTGTGAACATTTTAGCATCCAGAGCTGATCCAGTCCAGTTAAATTCTTCCAATGCCAGCTCACCTGGAAAAACGATGTTAAAAAACTATTCAGTTTGCACATCCATTTTCTCTAGGTTTTGAGCCATCAGCCTGGTACTGAGAGAACTTCTTTATTTTTTACTTCTTTTCCCAAATGTACCTTGGGCTTGGTAACATGGAGTTCTTTCACCATTTGAATAGAATGCTTCTCCCATACACCCTGCTCATAGGGAGTTGGGGAGACATTGATGTACCAGTTAAACTGTGAACATTTTAGCATCCAGAGCTGATCCAGTCCAGTTAAATTCTTCCAATGCCAGCTCACCTGGAAAAACGATGTTAAAAAACTATTCAGTTTGCACATCCATTTTCTCTAGGTTTTGAGCCATCAGCCTGGTACTGAGAGAACTTCTTTATTTTTTTTCTGGAGTGGGTTGCCATGCCCTCCTCCAAGGGATCTTCCTGACCCAAGGATCGAACCCACTTCTCTGCACTGCAGGCGGGTTCTTTACCACTGAGCCACTGGGGAAGTGGATTCATGGATTCATTCCTGAATGAATCAGAGCAAACATTATTTTATAATGGACTCCACCGCAAGCTGAGTTGCGCTTTTTTGCTCCTTGGTGTGTGGGATCTTCCTGAATCAGGGATTGAACCTCTGTCTCCTGTATTGGCAGGTGGATTCTTTGCCACTGAGCCACCAGGGAAAACACGAGTCCCATTTTTAATCCTTACCCCTCATCTCCCCCATTCCAGAACCCTCTCTGGATTTACTACTCTTTTTAATTATATCTAGATAATCCTTATTTTCCACCTCTTTACACAAAAGATACAATATAGTACAATCACACTGGTATCTTTTGGGGTTTTTTGGTTTAATTTTATTATTTTTTTTATTGAAATACAGTTGATTTACAATATTATTAGTTTCAGAACCCCTCCAACCTGAACACCACTTCCACCTCCCTCCCCATCCCATGCCTCCAGGTTCTCACAGAGCACTAGCTTTGGGTACCCCCTTTTCCTTTTCTTTTCTTTTTTTAAATGTTAATTCAGACAGAATCCAATTCAACTAATATTTATCGAGCACCTATTAACCATCTTCATCACAACCTGAAGGGTAGTATAATTACTATTCTCCCCTTGCAAATGGGGAAACGAAGCTTCAGATAAGACTTTGGAACTTCCTAAAGATCTCTGACTATGCCAAAGCCTTTGACTGTGTGGATCACAATAAACTGTGGAAAATTCTGAAAGAGATGGGAATACCAGAGCACCTGACCTGCATCTTGAGAAACCTGTATGCAGGTCAGGAAGCAACAGTTAGACCTGGACATGGAAAAACAGACTGGTTCCAAATAGGAAAAGGAGTATATCAAGGCTGTATATTGTCACCCTGCTTATTTAACTTCTATGCAGAGTACATCATGAGAAATGCTGGGCTGGAGAAAGCACAAGCTGGAATCAAGATTGCTGGGAGAAATATCAATAACCTCAGATATGCAGATGACACCACCCTTATGGCAGAAAGTGAAGAAGAACTAAAGAGCCTCTTGATGAAACAGGAGAGTGCAAAAGTTGGCTTCAAGCTCAGCATTCAGAAAACGAAGATCATGGCATCTGGTTCCATCATTTCATGGCAAAATAGATGGAGAAACAATGGAAACAGTGGCTGAGTTTATTTTTCTGGGCTCCAAAATCACTGCAGATGATAACTGCAGCCATGAAATTAAAAGATGCTTACTCCTTTGAAGGAAAGTTATGACCAACTTAGACAGCACATTAAAAAGCAGAGATGTTACTTTGCCAACAAAGGTCTGTCTAGTCAAAGCTATGATTTTTCCAGTAGTCATGTATGGATGTGAGAATTGGGCTATAAAGAAAGCTGAGTACCAAAGAATTGATGCTTTTGAACTGTGGTGTTGAAGAAGACTCTTAAAAGAGAAAGAGGAGAGTGCAAAAGTTGGCTTAAAGCTCAGCATTCAGAAAATGAAGATCATGGCATCTGGTTCCATCATTTCATGGCAAAATAGATGGAGAAACAATGGAAACAGTGGCTGACTTTATTTTTCTGGGCTCCAAAATCACTGCAGATGATGACTGCAGCCATGAAATTAAAAGATGCTTACTCCTTCGAAGGAAAGTTATGACCAACTTAGCAAATTAAAAAGCAGAGACGTTACTTTGCCAACAAAGGTCTGTCTAGTCAAAGCTATGATTTTTTCAGTAGTCATGTATGGATGTGAGAATTGGACAATAAAGAAAGCTGAGTACCAAAGAATTGATGCTTTTGAACTGTGGTGTTGGAGAAGACTCTTAAAATTCCCTTGGACAGCAAGGAGATCCAACCAGTCCATCCTAAAGGAGATCAGTCCTGGGTGTTTATTGGAGGGACTGATGTTGAAGCTGAAACTCCATTACTTTGGCCACCTGATGCGAAGAGCTGACTCATTTGAAAAGACCCTGATGTTGGGAAAGATTGAAGGCAGGAGGAGAAGGGGACAACAGAGGATGAGATGGTTGGATAGCATCACCAACTCAATGGATGTGAGTTTGGGTAAACTCCGGGAGTTGGTGATGGACAGGGAGGCCTGGTGTGCTGGGATTCATGGGGTCACAAAGAGTCAGACACGACTGAGTGACTGAACTGAACTGAACTGAAGGATCTGTGGGAGTCTGCATATGAAAGTTATATGAAGGCTACAGAAATTCCAGTTGGCACATTGCTTAATTTTTTCATGATTTGCTTCTGCTTTCCCTCCATTCTCAGGATTTAACGAAATATATAAAGGGAACACAATGACTAATACTATATTGGTGTGTCCTAAATAGCCTTTAAGATTCAATAGAGCATTAAATATTTGTCCTGGGGACTTCCTTGGTGGGCTAGTGGCTAAGATTCTATGCTTTCAGTGCAGGGGGCCAGGGTTTGATCCCTGGGTAGGGAACTGGATTCCACGTGCTGCAACTGACACCTGGTGCAGCCAGATTAATACATTTTTAAAGAAGTGTTCTGTACATTCCATTTTCATAGCATTATGGTCAATCCTACATATCCAGCAAATGGTGGAGGTGACCTTATTATGTGTAGCAGTTTTAAAAATAATTTATTCCAGGTTTTAAATGTCTTAGTAGAAACTAGAGTCAAGTCCATATATAAAGTTGAGACTAGGCATTCCATGTATCTTATCAAGAATTGCAGAGATGACAGCTAATCTTCACATTCATTTCATCCTTGGAAAACTGGCCTCTTTTTCAAGGTTAACTCAATAATAAATAATGTTTGAGTGCCCCCCAAAGGAGNGTATGATGAGCGTCTAGAGATTAACGACTCTGAAGAGGTTGCAAGTATTTATACTCCAACCACGAAACACAAAGGAGTTCCTTGTTCCTCGCATCTTTCTAACAAGACTATGGCTGATAACAGCAGTGATGAGTATGAAGATGAAAATAACAAGGAGAAGAAGACCTCACAGCTGACACCTCAGCGGGGCTTTAGTGAGAACGATGATGATGACGACGATGATGACTCATCTGAAACTGATTCTGATGATGATGATGAAGAGCACCGGGCCCCTTTGGAAGGGGCGTACGATCCTGCAGACTGTGAGCATTTGCCAGTTCCTGCTGAGGTTAAGGAGCTCTTCCAGTACATCAGCAGGTATACACCACAGTTGATTGGCCTGGACCACAAACTGAAGCCTTTCATTCCTGATTTCATCCCAGCTGTTGGGGATATTGATGCATTCTTAAAGGTTCCACGTCCTGATGGAAAGCCTGACAACCTTGGCCTACTGGTATTGGATGAGCCTTCAACAAAGCAGTCAGACCCTACAGTGCTCTCACTGTGGTTAACAGAGAATTCCAAACAGGACAACATCACACAACATATGAAAGTAAAGAGCCTGGAAGATGCAGAGAAGAATCCCAAAGCCATTGACATATGGATTGAGAGCATCTCTGAGTTACACCGTTCCAAGCCCCCTGCAACTGAGCACTATACCAGGCCTATGCCCAATATTGACACCCTGATGCAGGAGTGGTCTCCAGAGTTTGAAGAACTTTTGGGAAAGGTGAGCCTGCCCACAGCAGAGATTGATTGCAGCCTGGCAGAGTACATTGATATGATCTCTGCCATCCTAGACATTCCTGTCTACAAGAGTCGAATTCAGTCCCTCCATCTGCTCTTTTCCCTCTACTCGGAATTCAAGAACTCACAGCATTTTAAAGCTCTAGCTGAAGGCAAGACAGCATTCACCCCTCCATCCAACTCCAGCTCCCAGGCTGGAGATGCCGAGACGTTAACCTTCAGCTGAGACACCTCCCATGTGGCTGTCTCACGGCTCCGCCAGCTCCTCTGCCCCAGCTGAGGAGGGGTCACCGTCAGCCTCCTGGCAGCCTTGCCGGCCTCACACCTTGACTTGGGCACGGGGCTCCTCCTGCTGCCGTTTCTGCCAGAGAGCACTACTCGCGGTCATTAAATGGCTAATGCCTGTTTCAGAGCGCCTTCACACGGAAAGTATGCATTGACACCATTGTGGGGATTTGAGCTAGAAGCACTGGAATTCCTGGGATCCCAGGATGCTCAGGATGGGAGGAAGGCTGAAAAGATGTTCTTTTTGAGATAGCAATAGGATTATTTTCTTTCATGCATAAAGTCGATTGGCAAAGGTTTTACAAATAAAATGCTCTTATCTTTCAGGTTAAAAAAATACATTTTTAAAGAAGTATTCTGTACATTCCATTTTCATAGCATTATGGTCAATCCTACATATCCAGCAAATGGTGGAGGTGACCTTATTATGTGTAGCAGTTTTAAAAATAATTTATTCCAGGTTTTAAATAAGTCTTAGTAGAAACTAGAGTCAAGTCCATATATAAAGTTGAGACTAGGCATTCCATGTCTCTTATCAAGAATTGTAGAGATGACAGCTAATCTTCACATTCATTTCATCCTTGGAAAACTGGCCTCTTTTTCAAGGTTAACTCAATAATAAATAATGTTTGAGTGCCCCCAAAAGGAGCAGAACACTCTGTAATGGAACTCGCTACCCATTCATCTGTTTATCTATCTGTCTCTCTCCCTCCCTCCTTCCACCCGTTGTGTTTGGAGTTTCTATTACGTCAGGATTATTTTATGGGCTGAAGGTAAGACGAGCAGGGGAGAGGGAAGCAGAGGGGGCACAATTAGGAGAAACAGTAGGTTCAGGATCGAGATGGAGGAAAAGGCTTAGAGAATCTGGTACCACACTGCAGGCAGAAACAGAGATCACAGCCACTGTGTGCAGCCCGGAATGAAACTGCACTGCCCTGAATCCTCACATGGCTAGTGAATTCAGTCAAAGTGTGGAGGTTGGGAGGGAGGGGATGGGGAGAAAGTTTCTCTTAGTTCTCACCCTTTTCTTCTTTTGACTTAGATTGGGTTTAGACCTGGGTAGTTAAGTTGGGGTTCCCCCCTTGCACTGGGAAAGATAAAACTTTGCTTTGTTTTTGATTTTTGCTGCTTTTTGTTTGTTTAAGATGAAACAAGAATGAGGAAAGTTGAGGGTAGGTAAGCTCTTTCAAAACTGTAAGACAACCTCCACCACTGTTTTAAGCAGCTCAAAGCTCATCTTGATGCAATGACTTTATTGTTTACTTTAAATCTAGCTAAAGAACAATTGCCTCACAGTCAGTTCCGGGAAATAAAAGACAATGCTGAAATCTACCAAGATTGACATATGGTACACATAGATGATAAGATTATCTATGTCGTATCACATCTCCCTGGAATGATAACATTCTCATTGTGAAAAACATGGAAAATTCTGAGAAACCTGAAGAAAAACAATACCCAGAACCCTGTCAATCAGAGATGACCAAACATTGTCAACAAACTGGAAGAGTTATTTTCCTTTCTGTCTTTCAGGAATATATGAAAGCAAAATTGGGAAACTGCATGCAATTTAAAATCACGCTTTCTTCATTTTACATATAATAAGCATCTCTGTTCTTCCAAAACATGTTTTCTAATGACTGCCTAATAACTCATTATATGGCGGAATGATACTCTATTACTGGGCATTTAAAACACTATGTTTTTTTTAGAAAACAAATTGTTTCAATTTTAGAATAATATGTGTACATCAATAGTAAATTCAAAGATACCAAGGGGCACACTGTAAAAAAAGTTAAAAAAAAAAAAAAAAGAAGCCTCTCATCCTTGTCGTCTAGCCACTCATTTCCCCCTCCCCCCCCAAATGTAACCATTGTTACTGGCTTCTTGTGTGCAATTCCAGAAGAGCAACAAATATGGATACATTCTTTTATTCTTCCAAAGTGGTAGGATAATTCTGCACCTTTGTTGTTTTATTGATGATATACTGAGGGGATAGTTGCAACCAGTCTGTTATTAGCAGACATTTCCATTGTTTCCAACCTTTGCTACTACAAACAATGATGCAATATTCTTATATAGACATAAAATGTGTTGAAGTATACCCATCAGACAAATTCCAAGAAGTGGAACTACTGGCCAAAGGCAATCTTATTTTTTTTAACTAAAAAAATTTTAAGTTTTTAGCCGTGTTTCATGGCTTGCAGGATCTCAGTTCCCCAACCAGGGATCAAACTCACACCCTTGGTAGTGAAAGCCACTGGATCGCCAGGGAATGTCCAGGAATCTTTATTTAAAAATTGAGTACTACCAAATTGCTCTCCTTGGTGTTTGCATCAATTTATCTATGAAGGTGCAACATATGAAGGTGCTTGTTTCCCCACACCCCTAACAATATAAAATGTTATCATTAAAAAAGCAAAAAAGAAACTCAATCCATCTGAGTCATAAACGATGGCATGAAAATAAGGCTAAGCATTTCATCTATTTTAGAAATATCTGCTTTTCTTTCTGAGAACTATTTGTTCACTTCCTTTGCTCATTTTTCTGCTAGGATTTGCTTTTTTTTTCTTCTTATTCTTAAAGTAGATTCATAGTTGTTCTTCAAAAAATAAGAAAATTACCCCTTTGTTGGCAATATGTTTTTCCCCCGTTTCTTTTGATTTTGGGGGCCACACTGCAGCAGCTTGTCGGTTCGTGGTCTCCGGTCAGGTGCTGACCCTGAGCCCTCAGCAGTGAAAGCGCTGAGTCCTAACCACTCCCAGGGAGCTCCCTCCTGTTTACTGTCTGTATTCATTTACAGTTTTCTTCTCGATGGAGAAAATGTTAACTTTTATAATCACAACTTAAAATCTTGCTTTCTTTATTTATAAAGCATATATAATATATACACAAAATACGTAAAATAAATAAAGCAAGATTTTAAGTGATA
>SJXQ01011225.1:17575-62693 GCA_006408695.1 Aepyceros melampus | reverse complement strand
CAGGCTCAAAGGGGCTGATTTTCAACAGTTATTAAGTGACTACAAAATTTTCTAACAGAATTAGACCCAGTGAGGTTGCTCAGTTGTGTCCGACTCTGAGACCCCATGGACTGTAGCCTGCCAGGCTCCTCCATCCACGGGATTTTCCAGGCAAGAATACTGGAGTGGGTTGCCATTTCCTTCTCCAGCAATGAGCAGTCTGCTAATCAGAGAAAGGAAATGTCTCAAAACTCAGAGACTGGCACCAGGCCCTTCACCCAAACATGTATTTTCCTGACCCAGGGATTGAACCCAGGTTTTCTGCATTACAGGCAGACGCTTTACCGTCTGATCCACCAGGGAAGACCAGAATTAGAAAATGCTTTCAATATCGGTGTATCATACAAATTTTAGTCCCATATATTTAGAAATGCTACAAAAGTCAATTTAAAAAAAGGTTATTTTTGTGACTTACACATCACTATAAAAGACCACTTTCCAAGAAGAAAAATTTACAAAAAGAATTTTAAGTGAAAAGAGTTTTTCATTTGAACTACTAAATGGAACTATATTTTGTCTTTCAACCAACATGCTAGGATAGATAAACAGACTTCTGAATCAAAGTTTTCATCTTACCCTGAAAAGTCAGCAGAATATTGTCCATAATCAAAGATATAGACTCTAGTGATTTGGCATACTGTGAGGTATCCCAAAGCAAACACGAAACAGTATCTGGAAAACAAAAACAAGCTAGATTAGTGAAATAAAAAGATTCATTTTGTTAAAGAATACATTTTAAACTAACATATTAACTATATGATATGGTTCAAAAATTGTAAACATCATGAGATCTACTCCACAAATGGCTTTCTTTGATAAATTATAAAAACTATTTACTAGTGTCTGCTTTAGTTTCCTTATACCATTTTCAATGGCAAACACATTTAGTTCCTACCTTTATTCATTTTTTCCTTCTGAAAAACCTCCATATAACAGATTATGTATCTGAAAGTCATGCTCACAACATAAAACTAAATATGGTAAGTATTGGTATCTATTTATTTTTCCTTCTTTTTAGAAAACAAAATCTAGTATGAAAATATTTGGCTGAAACACACATCAAATAAGTTCTTAAGAGTATTTTTAAAACTTGTCCTCAGTCATCTAAAATCATGAACAGGTGGTATTTACTCACATTTTATAAACATAAATGTTTAATAATTTTCAGTCTTAAGATGTACAGGAGAGAGCTACAATAATTAAAAACATCAGGATTTCCCTGGTGGTCCAGTGGTTAAGAATCGCCCATCAATGCAAGGGACACCACATCCTGCGAGGCAACTGAAACCACGTGTTGCAACGAGTGAACCCATGCTCTCGAGCCTGGGCTCTGCAACAAGAGAAGCTGCCACAACGAGAAGCTTGGTACCACAACTAGAGAGTAGCCCCCCCCCCCGCCCCGCCCTTGCTGCAACTAGAGAAAGCCCTCGCGTAACAACAACAAAGACCCAGCACAGCCATAAATTGATTATTTTTAAAAAAGAATTTAAAACATCATCTGGGGGAACCAATTTACGTATCAATAGAACAGAAATTCACAAACAGACTCTAGAATGTATATCACTGTGTAAAATGAAGGCTATAATGCATATTAGCAGCACTGAATGGATTATCACCTAATGAGTTAAACAGTTTGGGTGGGTGAATGGAGCTATCTCTTCATCAAAACAATCCTAGATGGATAAAATAATTAAATATACAGTGTAAAACTAAAACACATATGAGCTGTGGATAAATATTCAAATGTCCTCAAATCAGTGAAGGGCTTTCTAAACATACATGATATAGAAGAAATCAATAGGAAAAAAAAAACCCAATGTATTTGATTAATTTAAAACCTTAAACTGCTCAAATAGGCCATTCAGGAGGTTTTAGGAAAGGGTCCTTTCAAACTTCAGACAAATAGGTAATTCTGATCTCCTTGGATTATTCCTGAGCAAAGAAGTCTGCACTAGATAACTGAAAGAATTTTTAATGAGAGTTTAGCACACTATAACTAACTGTAATTTAAAATAAGATACCTTGACCAAGCAGGGTTTATTGGATAAATGCAAAAATGATTCAATATAGAAAGGCAAATTTAGTGGTATAAAAGTATTTACACCTTGAAAATTGGCAAACACTATACATTATTCAACGAACATGAATTTGAGTAAACTCCAGGAGATACTGAAGGACAGGGAGGCCTGGAGTGCTGCAGTCCATGGGATCACAAAAGAGTCAGTCAGACACGACTTACCGACTGAACAAACGGATTATTCAAGCAGAGATAATCAAACCAAAGCCTGTAGGATAAATCTTGCTCCCTGCTTTGCTTCTGTCAATCAAAAAATCTTGTTTGACCACACTCATGGCCATTTGCATGTATACTGTATATGGCTGCTTTTGCCTCAGAACACCTGAGCTGAATAGTTGCAGCAGCATCTACAAGGCCCTCAAAGCCTAAGATATTTATTATCTGGCTCTTTATGAAAGAAGTTTGCTGACCCGAATCACAAGTAATGAAGAGAATGCTAATAATACACACTAAACTTTTAAAAGTATGTCATGACCTGCAGCTATGACATTGTGACTAGCACCACCCCTCCCTAAAAAAAAACCCCAGAAAATCTTATTCTTCTAGCATTCAAAAACTATTATTCAATTCAGCAAAGAAGTTGCTCTTACTCACATTATGGACAAAAAAAGGTCAACCTGTATCTTTAGTGTTTCACTTTCAACTTACTCATTAACATGAACAAAAATATCAATCAACATTCATTAACTGAACCACATTTGTTTGCCCATGATGTGAACAATTTCTTCACTGAACCGGAAAAATCTGTGGTCTAATTCTGTCAACTCATGATTGAACTGCGATCATGGATTACTTATGAGTCTGTCAAAAATCAATGAAAGCATTCTGTAGAATCAAAGAAAAAAAGAGGGGATACATGTAGCTGGCGTGGTGTGAATTCCTTCTGCCCAGAAAAAGGATCTGATGGCTGTAGCAGCAATCACCTTGCTTCCCTGAAGTAGTGAGCTAACAGGCGAAGGACAGAACTGCGAAACAGAAACCTGCCTCTTTATTAAACACTGTGGAGCAGCTACACTGGCTCTGAATAACCTAAGTCCAGAAAAAATCTGAGGTGCTGGTTTTTTTCCTATTACCCAGAACTGAAATGCATTCCTAAGCAATACCAAAGCAAACCACATTTTCATTGTCATCTTTTGAGTTAGGCTGCAAGGAAAGGTGACAGGGAAAGCCTCTGATTTGTCAAGTTCAGCATCAGCAGAAGAAAACAGACTATAGGCCAATATGTACATGCATGGTATTCTTATCAATGCTGTGGTCAGGGCATATGTTTCACTGAATGTCTTCAAACAGAAAAACATGCACGCACATAAAATCCAAGCAGACCTGACTGAGATTTAAATAACGGCCCCATCAACTTTTTACTCTTCCTATCTGTGTGATCTTGAGAAAGTGATGTTACTTCTGAACCCTCATTCTCTCTCTTAGAAAAGGGAGATACACATGGAGGGAGACCACCTATCTAACTCAGTCACTGTGCTCTCGTAACCTCTGCAACTGGCAGTTTACAGATGGGCGTGAAACTTAAGTACAGTCAGTGAAACATGACACAGAGCTTTTGGAAAGGCTTTCTCCTTAAATAGCAAGTAGGATACTTGCTGAGGAGGGCATGTCAACCCACTCCAGTATTCTTGTCTGGAGAATCCCCTTGGACAGAGGAGCTTGGTGGGCTACAGTTCCTGGGTTGCAAAGAGTCAGACACAGCTAAGCAACTAAGCACAGGACCCTTGCTACTGCTATGCTGATCAAGCCCAGCTAGCCTACAATCTGGTGAAATGGTGAAGCAGAAAAGCTAAATATAACAAAATTTCTGATGCCCTCATAAAAACAGAGTTGCTGAGTTAATCAACAAGAATTGCCTCACCTCATGACTTCTCCCTGCAAAGGTGAATCTCTGTACTGGTTACCATTATATCACAATGAGTTATACCATTACACCACTATGAGTTGGGATTTCTGCTCTGTGCAGTTTTAAAAGCATCCTGATACTATCATCCTTTATAACAAAATGAAATCGACAAGATTTGAAGAGTTCCAGAGAGAACATTTTATTATTCATTCAAATATAAGTGTTGAATTACGGCCCCATTTTAAAAAGAGAAACCACATCTAAAATACCCATTCTCTAGATATTAGATATGAAGTGGAAATTGTTCAGGGAAAAACAAATTGCTCAGGGACTATGGGAATTAATGAGCTTGAAATGTCGAGAACTGAAAATGAATTCTTCCCAAAGAGGAAAACAGGCAATATCACCAAAAGGTTCAAAATCTTGATGGAAAGACAAAAACTAGTAAGTGAGCCATTGTTTTAATGTGAAGTCAAACGAAACTCATCACTTTCAGGGTGCTCAAGTTCAAGGGGCTTTGGGTGCGGCCCCAATTCAGGAAAGGCCAACACATCTGAGGGCTAACTGTGGTGTGTGCTTAGTTGCTTGGTCGCGTCCAACTCTTGGGACCCCACGGTCGTAGCCCACCAGGATCCTCTGTCCATGGGATTTCCACCTGGGAAGCCCTACTTACTATACAGTTCGATTTACATGAAATTCTAAAACAGACAAACTGATCAAAGGTGGTAGAAAGCAGAGAGCGAGCGGGTTGCAGGGGGCTGGACTGTAAAGATTACAAAGGGAATGCAGGAACCTTAGGGGATAAATGAAGTGTCCTGTGTCTGGGGATCTGAGGGGTAGTTACAGAGGTCTGGACATTTGTCAAAACTCACTGAACTGGCAGTTCTACTTTGTTTAAGGTAATTTTTACCTAAAGAAAGTTGATTTTAAAATTATTTGGCAACAAATTTTATCTCCTTGCAGATTCCTTCTCAACCTGGGACTCCAGGGTTCAGTCCTCTTCTCCGTTTATACCCATTTCCAAAAGGTTTTTATCCAGTCCCATGCCTTTAAATACAAACACAACAGTCATGTGAATACGAACACAACATTATGCCTATGTCATTAGGCATAATGGCAGTTGGGACCTACAGGAGAATGAAGTAAAACAAAAGATGAGCGTTCTGTTTCTGAGTATATTTCAAAATAGGACCTTAAGTCTGATAAAGTCAGCAGGGACCTGGAAAGACTGACTGCTTATAAACTGTTCAAGTTTCCTATTTAAAAACTCATGATTAATCAAGTCTGTTCGTTTATAGTTAGTGGCTATAATGCACGAGGCAACCTGAAGAATTCATTTTCTATGGGGTGGCATACCTGTGAATGAGGCTATTATTCTAAAACCAGCAACCCAGAGTGAGTTTGGCTCCTTTCATCTCACTCTACTTTCACGAAAGTAACACAGGCATAGTTGCAAAGGGTCCAGCATGGATCACCAGGACCGAGCCGTCTGCAGCTGCACACCCCGCACACAGGCTCTGCTCCCCAGATGCCACTTTACAACCCACCCTGGACCTGTCAGGAAAGACTGGCCCATCCTCAGTAGCACCATCCTTGCCAGCACTTAGGGTCCAGCTTCTGCCTCTTTCAGTTTCAGATAAACATGTGTGTTGAATCTACTACAATTACTGGAAGCCTCAAAATTTAGTCTTATAACCATCATTAAAACATCAGTTTTCTAAAATCTTTTTGATAGCATTTGCATCTTATTCTAAAAGTCCAATTATCAATTTAATGGAATTTTAGTAAATGCAATCCTTAACATTTCTTGCTCTTTTTACTTTGTACACAATAACACATTCTAAGATACTTTGTTTCTGCTAAGGTATTAGGACCAATGGTTAAGTTTACCCTCAGGTAACCAATAGTTGAGTATCAACTATCTAACTAGGTGACATCTTAAGCCAAGTTGAAAGGCTCCTTCCACTATTATTTTTTAGCTACCAAGTGTGTCTGACATTTTGGGACCCCTTGGACCACAGCCCAGGATTCCCTGGTGGCTCAGACAGTAAAGAGTCTGCTTGAAATGTGGGACACCCAGGTTTGACCCTTGGGTCGAGACAATCCTCTGGAGAAGGAACTGGCAACCCACCCCAGTATACTTGCCAGGAAAATCTCATGGACAGAGAAGCCTGGCAGGCCGCAGTCCATGAGGTCACAAAGAATCACACACAACTAAGCGACTTCACTTTCACCTGGACTACAGCCCACCAGGCTCCTCTGTCCATGGGATTTTCCCAGCAAGAATACTGGTGTGAGTTGCCATTTCCTCCTCCAGGGGATCTTCCTGACCTAGGGATCAAACCTGTGTCTCCTGCATTGGCAGGTGGATTCTTTACCACTGAGCCACTAGAGAAGCCCTCTTCCATTATTATCACATTTATAAACACATCTCGTAAAGATATACAGTAGCCACTCCTCACATTTTGAAATCACATGCCTTATCTCTTCCGAGAGTTTTGTCTGTTAAAGATGTCACTTTAACTCAACACACTTGCCTTTTATAGAAGGAACAGAAAGAACAGTGAGATACGACTTCTCCATTGCAGGAAGCTGACATCAAGCCAGGGAGCACAGCCATCGCGTCTGACAGCCAATGGTGAGTGACAGTGCTGGGTTTTTCCAGGATTAGCTTTTGAGATGCCAGTCACCCCTGTCTCACCATGTCTATTTAGAGCATCTTTATCGCATCTTGTGAAAACTGTTCTCTTAGATGTTGTATCCTTCCCTAGGTGGCACTCCTTGAAGATTTCAGACGTCTGAGTCTATGAGAGCCTGGCACTGAGCTTGACAAAGAGAATGCATTCTGTAAAGTGGCAGAGCAGAACGGAAGCAGTGTGAAAAGATGTTCATTGCAGGCCAGGGAAGTAACTGAGGGCTCCTCCCGGGATGACAATGATGTGGATGTAGCCACAAATACAGAACAGGAGTGACACAGAGGAGATGACGCCTCCCTGTGAAGCTAAATGCCCAGAGCCAGGGGTGGCCAGCCTGACAAGTACCAGTGAAAACTGGGAGAAACTACAGGAAATAAGTTAGTGCGTAAAATAGGGTTCAGGGTATTCGGAAGGGCCATGAGTGTCTTGAGTATTTCTGGCTATTCTCCCGTAGGCGTCCAAAGATTTTTGAGTAAAGAGTGATCTAGTGAAATAGTTCTTAGGCAAGTAACAGAGACTAATCTATACACAGGATGGACGGTAAGAGATAAGGCTGGGAGTCAGAGGAGCAGTTATGTAGCAGGAAGAAACAAGTTCTGAGTTAAGATGGGGATGTGACAACGAGTGCTAAGGGTTTCCAAGGAGAAACTAAAAAATATCTCATACTATATTGGCTGTAGAAACTAAGGAGAAAAAGTCAAGTTTATAAATTGGGGCATATCAAGAAAACAAAGAAGTTGACTCTGGAGTCCAAACGTCTTGGGCTGGAGAGTTGGCTTGGTCTCTTCCCAGACCAGTTGGTAAATGAAGCCTCAGTCCTCTTCTCTTTTCCAGGCACATTTCTTTCTTAATTTCATTGCATTGAAGGCTTGAAACCCTCCACCTTGAACACCACACTTGTCTGACTGCTATTCCCACATGAATATTTAATGAAGCCTCTCAAATGTAACATGCAAAGAAAGCCCCCTAACCCAGTAAGCTACCTCTCCCCAGCGACCGCATTTCCTACATAACATAGTCCACCTGGCAGCTCAGGCCAGAAACCTAGTTCAGATCAACGCTGACTTAATTCTAATAAAACAGCAAGCTTGCTCCAATACAGCTCCATTTTCTTCTGTGTCCTTTGTGCTACTATCACCATATGTAAAAGTTTGCTCAAATTCATGTTCATTGAGTCAGTGATGCCAACCAACCATCTCATCCTCTGTTGTCGCCTTCTCCTTTTGCCTTCAATCTTTCCCAGCATCAGCGTTTTTTCCAGTCAGTCCGCTCTTTGCATCAGGTGGCCAAAGTATCGGAGTTTCAGCTTCAGCATCAGCCCTTCCAGTGAATATTCAAGGTTGATTTCCTTTAGGATTGACTGGTTTGATTTCCTTGCAGCCCGTGGGACTCTGAAGACTGTTCTCCAGCACCACAATTTGAAAGCATCAGTTCTTCAGTGCTCAGCTTTCTTCATGGTCCAACTCTCATATCTGTCCATGACTATTGAAAAACCATAGCTTTGACTAGACGGACTTTTGTTGGCAAAGTAACATCTCTGCTTTTTAATACATTGTCTAGGTTTGTCATGGGCTTCCCTGGTGGCTCAGATGGCAAAGAATCTGCCTGCAATGAGGAAACCCATGTTCAATTCCTGAGTCGGGAAAATCCCCTGGAGAAGGGAATGGCCACCCACTCCAGTATTCTTGCCTAGAGAATCCCATGGACAGAAGAGCCTGGCAGGTTACAGTCCATGGGCATTGCCAAGAATGGGACCTGACTGAGCGATTAAGCACACATAGGTCTGTCAGTTTTCCTTCAGAGGAGCAAGTGTCTTTTAATTTCATGGCTGTGGTCACTGTTGGCAGTGATTTTGGAGTGTGCTGTTTCTGTTGCAACTCTCTCACCCATGGTACACAGTGGCTGACATCTCCCCTCTGATTTTTAAATGCACGGTTTTATTCTTCAGCTTTACTCTAGGAGTCTCCCCTGTGTCTGTAATCTCAGTGGTCAGTCAATGGCTAGTCAGGGCTTGTGCTTAAAAATCTGCTACCAGTAAGGCTTCTGCTGAGGGTTCCAGGTGTGGGTCTGAGAGCTCGTTCAACAGTCCAGCAGGTTTCAAGCCCGCCCTGGCCATCTCTCTCCTTCAGGCCCTCCAGACTTCCCCTGATGTGGAGGCAGTCTCCAGGCAGCCATGGTTGTATCAGTATCTTCTCTAGTTTTTCCATGGCTCTCTCACTGCCAAGAATCTCTGCTAAACGTTAGAACAAATCCTCAGGAGGGGAGAGCTAGAGGCGTCCTCTGTGAGCCACTGCCCAGGTTTTCTGCCTTCACCCCGAAGCAAGTCAACAAAAGCTGCGGTCTTTGTGGCCGGCCCTGCCCCAGGAGAACTCTCTGCCAGCGAATGAGGGGTGGAGGGGAGCCCAGGCAGGAACACCGCCGTTCCCACTGTTCTCACTCAAAGGTCAACAGTTTTTTTTTTAAATAAAAGCTTCTCGAATTGTTGTTTGCTTTGAGTAAATTTTCAGAGCCCAACAATGGTTTTGACCAGCTTTATTGCTACTTTGGGGGGAGAAAATTTGTGGATTTTAGTTAATTAAAGTAGGATTTGGTAGGCTTGCATGGAAATATGATTTCTTTGGGGGGGAGTGTGAATTCAAGTTCTAAAATAGGTTCAGAAAATTGAAAATATATCCACACCTAGAAAAGCCCCCAGGGTGGGACAAGCCTGCCAGCCCTCACTCAGAGCACCAGCTTTGTTAGTCTGTGACTCTAAGAGAAGAATTTTAAAACATTTTTATAAAACCAGCTGCTTTACCAGAAAAACCAGCTACCACGTCGTCTTCATACAAGACTCAGAGGCCCCTGTTCTGTTCCCAGTCGCTACTGTGTCGCTGTCCTCTTGGGGTGAAGGGACCTTCTCCCCAAGGTCCCCACTTGGGATTCTTCCTGGGTAGGGAGACTCCAGATACTCTCTTACTGTCTTCCTAGAGACCTGCAGGTCATCTACGTTCCCTGATAAAATTGCTGTTCCTTGGAAGACAGGGCCTACCGGGTTCCCCGCCGAGGAGCCCTCTCACCTGGAACAACAAGGTCACCACGAGTTACAAGCACAATACAAGTCGTGAGGGGCTGTTTGTTCTTTTACAAAGCCTTATTCATGACAACAAGAAAGGAGCTCAGCCGTATTCACTAGACCAGCCACAAACCAAGACACGGATACGTGACGGCACTGGGTCCTTTTCTTTCTCACTTTGTTTACAGACAACAGAAAGGACCCAAACCACATGGCAACTAATCAGCTCTTTTATAAAATCTAACTCTGCTCCCACAGCTGTCTCTGTAACAACGAAGTCACTTACTGGTGTTTTATAAAGAAAATTTCCAAAGTTGACTCAAAGATAGAAGTAAAATTGGGTATTGGCTCTTGGTATCAAGCTCTATGATTTTATTGCTCAAAATGCAAAGACTTCTATAGAAATTCCAATGGTTAGGACTCAGTGGCTTTTTCCTGCCGAGGGAATGGGTTAAATTCCTGATCAAGAACTAAGATCCCACACGCTCTGCGCTTGGCCAAAAGGAAAAAGAAAAGGGAAAAAAAAGGCATAGACTTCTATAGTTTACATCAAGATTTCAGACGTCTGGATTGTAGCTAAAAGCATCATCTGATTAGATAGTCCTTAAATCAATAAATGCAGAGAAATGAAGTTTTAAAGGTTTTAAAAACATCAAAAACTGTATCTGGCAGTCAGTGTAACGACAGAATCTTAAACTGAGAAAGACAATTACCCACAAAAATGCATCCAAATTTCAGTCTATTCTAATTGCTACTAAAACCAGAACGTGAAAACTGAAGTCTATAAAAGGCTTCATGTTTTCCTGTGCTGTGCTGCGCTTAGTCGATCAGTCGTGTCAGACTCTGCAATCCCAGGGACGACCACCCTCCAAGTCAGAGACCCGGTGCCCCTCCCAATGGGAAGACCAGGAACCTGTCAGTCTTGGCTCTTCAGGGGCTGTGTGTTGTAAGAAAGGGTGCCGAGCTCTCTTCCCACCTGCACAGACGATCACTCACCTTTCTTCCATTACCCTTCGGGGTGAAAACCACATACGTGGAAAAGCAGAAAAGAAAAAGGTGATTCAATTCATTCTGTGAAGATCTTCAAAGCAACGGCAGCAAGGAAGACGATGCGCACGGTGATCTAAGAAAACTGGAGCTACAGAGCAGCGGCGGGCTGGAGGGGTCAGGAGGAGTGTAACGACAGCGGGGCATCCCACCACCAACTGAGAGCTGACCGCGCCAGGGGTGATCTCAAGTGCCTGTCAGGTGTCCACGCCTCAAACGACCCAAGAGGAGACTGATGAAGCAAGGTGATGGCGAATACAGGCGGCGGGGAGATGAAGGAAGAAGTGAGGATTTATCCTACTGGCTTCACTGCTCAGCTGCCAAGTCGGGATAAATTAACAAACTAACCCAAGAATTAGAATTAAAGAAATTTGGCTTCCCGATTCAGCTTTCAAACTAAGATTAATTTCTATTACTTGCACACACAACAATTATCAGTGAAGGAAAACAACCCTGAAATAAAATGGATAGGACACTGCCGGTTTCCCATGGAAAATCCGCATGTTGTGAAGGTCAGGGGTGGGGGGCTGAGTTTAGCAGCTGGCTGCATGGGGCTTTGGTGCTGAACAGACTGGGTTTCAAATTCTGAGCCTGCTGGGGACCAGGTGTATAAACCTGAGGAAAGCATCTAGGTCTCTGAATCTCTGTTTTCTTCAACAATAAAGCTGAGATACAGTATTACAGCAGAGATGGCTGTGAGGATAGCATGGGAAAGCACCTTAGCATTTGTGTTTAATAAATACACTGGCAGTTTAGCTATTAGGAGGAATTTACTTGTAATTTAAGTTGTCTATTGTCCTTTGGGGTTCCATCCTACTTATTTCTTAACTTTTACCATTTTATTCATTGGATTTTATCTTCAAGTCTTTAAGTCTGTTCTCTGAACACTTTCTAAAGCTCTCGTGTCTAAGGAAAAAAGTTTATTCTATTATGTTGTACTATTATCTATTATGTACTATGCTAAATAACAGCACTCTAATAATTCATGTTTTGAAATGAAGCTATGCTCCAACAAAATGAGTTCTATATGAGACTTCTTGAAACTTTGAAAGGCAAATCGTGCCAACCCCATCCTAAAATTGTTACCTTCTTCCCAAGGCAAGTCCTACTAAGGCACATAGTCTGTCATACCCTAAGATTAATTTCCAGGCCAGGAAAAGATGAGCAATCCCATTTCTTCTCTGGGCTTCACTAACTGTAAGCAAAAGCTCACACTTTTGAGAGAAATAGGTGCCCAGGCTCACCTGCCTATAACATCCTTTCAGCAAAATGCCCTACCGTTTTTTAGGTCATCATATATTTTGCCCTCTTATCTTCTGATTCTCTCTCCATCAGTTCAGTTCAGTCACTCAGTCGTGTCCAACTCTTTGTGACCCCATGAATCGCAGCATGCCAGGCCTCCCTCGCCATCATCAACTCCCAGAGTTCACTCAGACTCACGCCCATTGAGTCAGTGATGCCATCCAGCCATCTCATCCTCTGTCATCCCCTTCTCCTCCTGCCTCCAATCCCTCCCAGCATCAGAGTCTTTTCCAATGAGTCAACCCTTCCCATGAGGTGGCCAAAGTACTGGAGTTTTAGCTTTAGCATCATTCCTTCCAAAGAAATCCCAGGGCTGATCTCCTTCAGAATGGACTGGCTGGATCTCCTTGCAGTCCAAGGGACTCTCAAGAGTCTTCTCCAACACCACAGTTCAAAAGCATCAATTCTTCTGCGCTCAGCTTTCTTCACAGTCCAACTCTCACATCCATACATGACTAATGGAAAACAGAGCCTTGACTAGATGGACCTTAGTCAGCAAAGTAATATCTCTGCTTTTGAATATGCTATCTAGGTTGGTCATAACTTTTCTTCTAAGGAGTAAGCATCTTTTAACTTCATAGCAGCAGTCACCATCTGCAGTGATTTTGGAGCCCAAAAAGTAAAGTCTGACACTGTTTCCACTGTTTCTCCATCTATTTCCCATGAAGTGAGGGGACCAGATGCCATGATCTTCATTTTCTGAATGTTGAGATATAAGCCAACTTTTTCACTCTCCTCTTTCACTTTCATCAAGAGGCTTTTTAGCTCCTCTTCACTTTCTGCCATAAGGCTGGTGTCATTTGCATATCTGAGGTGATTGATATTTCTCCCAGCAATCTTGATTCCAGCTTGTGTTTCTTCCAGTCCAGTGTTTCTCATGATGTACTCTGCATAGAAGTTAAATAAGCAGGGTGACAATATACAGCCTTGACGTACTCCTTTTCCTATTTGGAACCAGTCTGTTGTTCCATGTCCAGTTCTAACTGTTGCTTCCGACCTGCATATAGGTTTCTCAAGAGGCAGGTCAGGTGGTCTGGTATTCCCATCTGTCTCAGAATTTTCCACAGTTTATTGTGACCCACACAGTCAAAGGCTTTGGCATAGTCAATAAAGCAGAAATAGATGTTTTTCTGGAACTCTCTTGCTTTTTCCATGATCCAGCAGATGTTGGCAATTTGATCTCTGGTTCCTCTGCCTTTTCTAAAACCAGCTTGAACATCTGGAAGTTCATGGTTCACGTATTGCTGAAGACCGGCTTGGAGAATTTTGAGCATTACTTACTAGCATGTGAGATGAGTGCAACTGTGCGGTAGTTTGAGCATTCTTTGTCATTGCTTTTCTTTGGGATTGGAATAACTACTCCCTGGTGGCTCAGAGGTTAAAGTATCTGCCTGGAATGCAGGAGACCAGGGTTCGATCCCTG
Source organism: Aepyceros melampus (assembly GCA_006408695.1). Classification (NCBI taxonomy): domain Eukaryota; kingdom Metazoa; phylum Chordata; class Mammalia; order Artiodactyla; family Bovidae; genus Aepyceros; species Aepyceros melampus. The sequence goes on along the minus strand of SJXQ01011225.1, from coordinate 49,208 downwards.
AGTCGGGAAGATCCCCTGGAGAAGGAAATGGCAGCCCACTCCAGTACGCTTGCTTGGAGAACCCATGGGGAAGGAGCCTGGTGGGCTACAGTCCATGGGGTCACAAAGAGTCGGACACGACTGAGAGACTTCACTCACTCACTCTAAGTAAGAACTATTTAATAAGCCAGCAGCAGCAAGCAGGATGGGATCACTGTCTCTTCCCTATACAAATTTATGTATCAAAAAGTATTTTAAAAGTCTTTTCTTAGTCAATTGACATTAAAGTAGCACATTAAAGTCTATGCTTATTATGTAATTAAGTAAGTATTCGCCTCAAGCATGGAACTTGAAAAAGACTGAGCAATTTTAAATTAAGGTAGATTATTGAGGGAATAAAATCACTTTTATTCAAATGTTTCTCTGGGAGGTAAAGCCTTTTAAAAAGACCCCAACACTGCGTTCTAACAATGACTAAGACAAACCCAATCACTATGTCTCCAACAGGCCTGCTATTCTTTCAAAAAATAACCCAGGCTGTTTATGCTATCTGGTAAGAAGGTGAGGATCTCTTTTTCTCTAATTAAAAAGAAAACTTTAAAAGGATCTCCATAAATCAGCAATAACCATGGAAATTAATTTCACAGACGTCCAGGACTGATCATTACTGGTTTTGCTACTGGTCTGAGTGACCTCACCTCTTGGAACTACAATCTCCTTCTCTGTATAGTGAGTAATGACCTGGTGTCTCAGACAGTAAAGAGTCTGCCTGCAATGCAGGAGACCTGAGTTTGATCCCCGGGTGAGGAAGATACCCTAGAGAAGGAAATGGCCACCCACTCCAGTATTCTTGCCTGGAGAATTCCATGAACAGAGGAGCCTGGTGGGCTGCAGTCCATGGGGTCACAAAGAGTCAGACATGACTGAATGGCTATCACTACCATGACTGTAGGGACAGTTAAGTGGAATATTTATACAGAGCACTCAACAAAGTGACTGAACACAGAAGTCATTCTACCATTCAAGTTCCAAAGTTCAAGTCCAAACACTCTATTAAATCATACTGTTTCTAACACAAAGACAAAACCTGCCCAAATCAAGCCTCATACTGACTACAACAATACACCACAGGCAGACTCAGCATTCAGCAAGCCCTAATTTCCCCAAACAACTTCCTCATTTCTTACCTAAAAGTAAAGAAAAAGAAATACACCATTCATGCAACTTTTTTCTCTCACAAAATTTCAACATGAACCACACATTTTATGTAAATAGCATGGCGTTTGAAAGCATCAGTTCTTCAGCCCTCAGCCTTCTTTATGGTACAGCCCCATTACCTGAGTCCACCTGTGCAAATTCCTTCTTATTCTAACACATTCAGATGTAACAGCAACACCCAAAGTAATAGCATTATTTTCCAAGGGATGTGTGTTTGTATTGTCTTCATCTCCATGTTAACATATTCTTCCTACTTCAGACAGAAACCCTTGACCCAAGGGAAAGAAACCTCCCTTCCTTGCTCAAGGATGACTGGGTCCTTAACAGAGAGATTCAGCTTACAACTGGAAACGTAACTTAGAATTCAAAATCTCCAGAAGAGATACTACAGTGACTTGACAGTATAACGGAATCTGAATCAGGTCCTTTCCCAAGCGCAAGGTTTCAGGGTATGACGTGTGTGCATATGTGTTCAGTTGCTTAGTCGTGTCTGACGCTTTGTGACCCCATGGACTGCAGCTGCCAGGCTCCTCTGTCCATGGGATTTTCCAGGCAAGAATATTGGAGTGGGCTGCCATGCCCTTCTCGAGGGGATCTTCCCGACCCAGTGATGGAACCCAGGTCTCCTGCATTGCAGGTGGATTCTTTACCACTGAGCCGCCAGGGATGCCCAAGAGGGATTCTATGTTCTAAAGATTCTTCAGAATCCAACAGGGCCTGGACATCCTACTGCCTCTCACCAAGTAACAGGTTTTCCTTTCTATGAGAATTGAGAATATTTTAAAACCTCAGATCCTAAGCATAATATGCCTAAAGGCCATTACATCTTTTTGGATAAAAACTATCTGTATCTTTGTGCTAAGGAGGAGCAACCAACACATACGAGTCCCTCACTGTGCTTAGGACCCACTGGCCCCCATTACCTCTCCTCGATCAATTCAGGGTACTTCTTTTTAACAACACATTCTCATATCATAAAGCTGAATGCTTAAGTAATAAAGTGCAGAAACAAAAAGCCTGGGCACTGGGTGTGATCAGACACACCCAGTTCTCATCCCAGGTTCCCCTCTTACTAACCTGCTACTGGGGAAGCAGATCCCCTGGTGTACCCACCTCCAGGGCTGTTGCTAGGATTAGTCCAATCCAAGCACCCTGCACAGCAATGGATACACAATGATTGCTGCAACATTAACTAGTATCAGGATAAGATAATGTAAAAAACCATTTTAGAATTACTTATGGTTTTCTGGTTGAAATACAGCTTCTAGCTCAGGACAGCACAGCAACAACCCAAAGGGCCTGCATCTTCACTCCGAGCCACTGAAAGGCTTTCAAGTACCGTCCACAGAGAGCGGAAAAGAAGAACTTTTATTAGAGTCCAGGTTCCTTCCTGCTGCCACGTTTTATTCCCTCTCATGGGATCGCGGGTTGTCCTCAGGGACATTAGTACTTTCTCCTGCAGAGTTTCCGCTGAGCCATTAACCACTGCTCATTACCTTTGCGAGGACAGATCTCCAAGTGACTTGAGGCTTCTGCCTGCCAGATGGCATTTCTAACATCCTCATTCCTCCCCAGTGGAGTCAAGAGTTCCTCATGATATCTCTATTCAGGAATCCACACTGCAGGAGTCCTGTGAGCACCAGCGGTGACAGGTGACAATGGACCCCTGTCCCACCTGCTCCTCAGGGGCATGGAACACTGAGCTAAAAGCACATCAGCTTAAACTGCCTGGTCCTTCCCTGATCTCACCCCCAGCCCCAGGGCTGCGGCTCCACAACCAGCCTCAGGGGCAGATAAGCAGGGAAGGAGGCAAGAAACACCAAAGACTACTGGTCAACCCACCAAGCATGCCATTCAAGGCCCTCCACATAGACGGATATCCTCTGCTCAGAAATAGCTCACCAAAAAGAGATGCCAGGAACTTCCCTGGGGTCCGGTGGCTGAGACTTCACCTTCCAATGCAGAGGGTACGGGTTTGATCCCTGGTCAGGGAGCTAAGGGCTTCCCTCATAGCTCAGTCAGTAAAGGATCTGCCTGCAGTGCAGAAGAACCAGGTTCAATCCCTGGGTCAGGAAGATCCCATGCAAAATGAAATGGTAACCCACTCCAGTGTTCTTGCCTTGAGAATCCCATGGACAGAGGAGCCTGGTGGGCTGCAGTCCATAGCGTTGCAAAGAGTCTGGCACGACTAAGCAACTGACACTTCACAGGGAGCTAAGACCTCAGATGCCTTGCAGATCAAAACAAAAAACAAAAAAACATAAAGCAGAGCAATATTGTAACAAATTCAATAAAGACTTTTAACATGGTCCACATTAAAAAAATAATCTTTTAAAGAAAGAGAGATGAAAAAAAAAGCCCACAAACATATACTCAACAGAACAGAGAACCTCTTCTTCTGAGCTTCTATCATCCATAGGCTCAACACCGGGATTATAAAAAGTGAAAGGTCCCCCTCACCCCCCCAAGCAGTTCATAGTCTGGCAGGAGAAAAGGTGAATTAGAGCAACTTCGCAAACCCTAACCACAGCTCTGATGTGACATCAGTGGGAAGAGAAAAACCCAGCAAAGCACCTGCCCAGGAATGGCCTCAGAAAGCAGCTCTCCCAGCATGGGAACCCTCTTCTTGGGAGCCGAGCCCTGGATGCAGGGAAAAGCACACCTGGGCACCCAGGTGAGTCAGCTAGTTTAATGCAGTTTAGACTCAGAAAGGTACAGCAGACGTGACTCAGGTCCCAGAGCTAATGAAATTTAGCAGAACCTGAATCAGACCTATAAACATCTGCCCCCAATCCAGTACTTTTCCAATGAGTCATTACGGCCACCTGGGGAGAAGGCGGAGTTTAAACTTGATCTCTTCTCCTGCCGAAGGCCTGCTGCTCAATTTTATCATCACTTCAAGGGGATTCCGAAGAATACATGCTTTAGTATCTCCCAATATTTAAAAATATATTCAACATAAGTTCTACTTCACATCGAATATCTGTGCTCTGTTTCCAACTGTTTCATTCACAGTAAATAGCTGATGAAGATTTCTTTTTTTTACTGCTCTCCAAGCTGGTATGCTCCCTCAGCCCTGAATGCACCCTCTTCTGTAAGGACAATCACAGTGTGTTTGACAGTATGTGTCCTGCAGAGACTGAGCTCATGCTTTTATCCATCAGTGGGTCCCAGCATAACGTTACAAAAGCTTGCTGCATGGCTGACACTGTGCAACACCTCCAACTCAAGGGTGCCTTTCAGAGGGTAAGGACCACATCTCCACTGTCTCTGGTTTGTTCAAAGGGGTGGGTAGCTGAGTCCACATGACTGTGGGTTGAAGATCACTTTCCTACAGGTTTTACGACGAAATCCCATACAAAGCTTGGCAAACCCGTGAGGCAGGTGTGGTTTTACTGGATGTGTCTATATCTTTTATATGTTTCCTGTAGGTCATTTGCTTTGTTGAAAACTACCTGCCAAGTTATCAAGACAAGACTTCCATTTAATCTCCCAAGGCTAACAGGCTCTTTCCGTGTTAACCACCGCACAGGTCTGCTGTTTAAGAGCAATATTACATAGGAACCTGGAATGTCAGGTCCATGAATCAAGGCAAACTGGAAGTGGTCAAACAGGAGATGGCAAGAGTAAACATTGAAATTCTAGGAATCAGCGAACTAACATGGACTGGAATGGGTGAATTTAACTCAGATGACCATTATATCTACTACTGCAGGCAGGAATCTCTTAGAAGAAATGGAGTAGCCATCATGGTCAACAAGAGTCCGAAATGCAGTACTTGGAGGCAATCTCAAAAACAACAGAATGATCTCTGTTCATTTTCAAGTCAAACCATTCAATATCACAGTAATCAAAGTCTATGCCCCAACTAGTAATGCTGAAGAAGCTGAAGTTTAACGGTTCTATGAAGACCTATAAGACCTTTTAGAACTAACACCCAAAAAAGATGTCCTTTTCATTATAGGGGACTGGAATGCAAAAGTAGGAAGTCAAGAAAACACCTGGAGTAACAGGCAAATTTGGCCTTGGAATGCACAATGAAGCAGGGCAAAGACTAATAGAGTTTTGCCAAGAAAATGCACTGGTCATAGCAAACACCCTCTTCAAACAACACAAGAGGACTCTACACATGGACATCATCAGCTGGCCAACACCAAAATCAGATTAATTATATTCTTTGCAGCCAAAGATGGAGAAGCTTTATACAGTCAACAAAAACAAGTATATATATATATATATATTATTTACCCTGTATTCACTTCTCTAAGGCCTCACCATGGGAACATCTGTAATTCAAGTATTTGAAGATATTTGGTGGAAAATTGAGTTCAGCAAAGGGAATCATTTATCTGTCATGTTAGAAATAAAGGTTTTTGTTGTATTATTATTTTTATCCTTTTTGTATTTTTTAAGTGGAGCTTACTAGATATGACATGTTAAAACAAAACAGAATAAACAACTTTATTGAGGAATGCTTTCTCTCTTGTAAAAGGATTGTGAGCTTCTGATGTAGAAGTTTTTTTAACAATGATGATGGTTTGTTACATTTACGTGGATTTTTTTCTCATCATCAGAATCTAGTGGTCTAATATTTGTTTTTTATGAAAATAAATATCAATCACAGTCATTTTTTTCATTGTTAAGGTGATATATTTCTTATATTTAATATTTGAAGCATTTATTTCATTCCTGTTAGTTCTTTTGTGTGTGTATGTGTGTGTGGTATATATAGCCAATAACTGTGCTAATGAAAAGAACATAAAATAAATGTCGTATTTATTGCTATTGCTTTTACCTAGTTTTGAATGATAAACACTGGAGGAAATATTCGTGTTAAAAATTGGCAGGTATTGCCAGATCTTAGTGACTGATTGATTGGATATAATTCATTATGCAAACTGGAACACATTTTAGAATAAAGCAAAATACTAATCAGAGGATGACAGGATAACAAGTGTACACTGGCAAATGCCCAGATCAACCCAGACCCAGGTTTACCCTAAGTGTGAGGGGTAAACTACTCATTAAAGTCAAGGATGAAATCCAGAATTGAATTGTTTCGGCTAATTAGATCTGTCCCAACACTTCTCTGGTTTTGTTGGGTATGGATAGAGTTCCCTTCTTTTGGCCACACATTGTCATTGAACTAATAGATAATAACAGATAAAAAAGTGAAGCAATCATTCCATATCCAGAGGTTACTTGAGCTTTATGCCATATGGCCTAAATAGGGTAATTCAAAGCCTGTGGTAAGAAAAGCACTCATCTACATTCCATTCCATTCTCGTTGGTCTAGGGGTATGATCCTGGATGAGCCCAAGTTATCCTTTCTGATTTACTCATCTACAATAACTCATTTATACCAGGATAGGTTCAGGCCCTCCATCCTGGAAGCATTACTTCTTCATCTGAGTTCTTTTTAAAATGGCTTAGAATAAGAGAGGTATCCCTAGAAATTAACACTGATAGCATCTTGATCTTGGACTTCAAGCTCCCAGAAACATAAGAAAATAAATTTGCATTATATAAGTCACCCAGTGTGTTATGTTATTATGGCAACCCAAGTCAGCTCATACACCTTAACATCCTTAACAAATTATTTTAATTATTTCATGGTAACTCCTCACCTTCCTAGCCCCTTTCCTGTTTTACATATTTGATGAGTAGTTACATGATCAACTCAATCTATTTTTTACCTGTTGTCCACATGCCAAGTAAAGATGACCAAAGGAAAATATGCAATGATGCTAACTTTCATTTATGACCACAAGCTCCAAATGCGTTCGTAGAGCTGCCCAGAAATCACAATTTTTATATTCTGTTGATTTCCCTACTTTTCCAGTATTACATGTCTTTCTTGTTACTCTGGAATATGTTTTCAAGAATGAAATTGTTGGCTTTGAGAGTATGCACATTTGCAAGTTTATCAGATACTGTCATAATACTTTCAAAGTAGTTGTGCCATGTACAACTCAAGAAACATGGCAATACTCACATTTTTTGTCAACCTTATGGGAAAAATAGTACATTGCTTCACTAATTTTGAATTTTAATTACATGTGGCTCAGACATTAGAGAATCTGCCTTCAGTGCAAGAGACCTGGGTTTGATCCCTGGATGAGATAGATGAGATGAGAAAGTCTATTGACTCCAATATTCTTGCCTGAAAAACTCCCTGGACAGAGGAGCTTGCTGGGTTATACTCCATGGGGTTGCAAAGAGTTGGACACGATGGAGCAACTGACACCTTCACTTATCATTATATTTAATTATAATATAATTAAATATATTTAATTTGTTTTAATATATATTAAAATAAATATTTGTGATCCGGGGAGTCCTATAGGCACAAAAAGTAGTTTTACTTACAGTCAAAAGATGTTGAACATTGATTCCCCCTTGTAGTGGGAATTTAGCTTCTGTAATCGAAATATTCTCATTTTCACATGACTGTGAAATAACTAAATGAGGTCTGATGGACTCATGGTCAAGTTCATTGTTCACATACTGTCTCATGTACAAGAGGACTGAAAAAGGCTATGACAAGACTGTGTATCCTATACAGTCTGAAATATTTGCTCTCTGGCCCTTCACACAGTCTGCCAACCCCTGCTCTCAGAAATGACATGCAAACTTGTGAAAGTTAATTTTCTCCCCAGACTAATTAAGGAGACTCAATATCCCAATATATAGGACCTTCTATTCGTAAATACTCTTTCTTCTTTTTGTCTCTATCACTTAAGGTTTTTAAATTTTTCCTCAAAAATTTCAAAGCTTATATGAAAATGTAGACTAGAAAAAGAACTGAATTCTAGAATAAATTTTAAAGGTAAATTATCTCATTATGGATCAGAATAAAATAGCATACATGTAAGTGTTAAAGGAAGCTACAAAAATAAAGCTTATACTATATTAAAATATTTTAATTTACAAATGGACTTGTTACAAAGATTGCAAAAACTACACTATAAATAGCTTACAAAATGTACCAAAAAAAAGAGATCCAAGAATTTTTGAACTGTTAAATACTCAGAGAGTCCAAATCCTTCACTTACAAAAATTTAAACTCTCGATGTTCAAAGAAACATATTATACATATCATGTAAAACTAGACTAAAAGAAATAAACAGAAGTGTATTATATTTACACAAACAATAACTTTAAACAACAGAGGAATGCTATAAGCCCCACCGAGCATATCTGAATTAATTTCTTAAGTTCGAACCCATTGAACATTTAAAATTAATGTGAAAGTCTGAGTGAAAAAGAGGATTAAAAGAAAAAAAAAGACAAGAGGAAAAAGGCAAAATCAAACAGAAAAACATATCAGTATAAACTAAAATGGAAGGGGTTAAAAGGGATGGAAAGACACACTTTCTAAGTTAACCACTTCCTCTTTATTGCCAATACTTGCAACTAATGTAGCAAATCCACTTACCCTCCTCACCTGCTCCATTGATAGCATCAAATTCTAAGCACCGGCAGTACATACGTGCACAGAATGTACTGTAAAAGAGTGAGGAAACCAACAGCCTCCGCCTGCGGGTCCACAGCCGCACCACCCAGCAGAGCTTTCTACCCTCAGAGAAAGGCGCTCTCTGTGCTGCTGAATATAGAGGCCACCAGCCACCTGTGGGGGTCGTGCCATGTGGCCAGTGTGGCTGAACAACTGGGCTTTAGACGTTAATTCACTTAAATCTACAGGCCGCACGTGGCTACCAAACCAGACAGGGGCTGAAGCTCTACAAGGTAGCGTCACAGACCGCCACTGCCTTTCAGGAAAATAAACCGCTTCCTTTGACTGAATATGAATTTACTAACCTTCCTACTTGGGGGCTTCTCAGGTGGCGCTAGGGGTAAAGAACCTACCTGCCAGTGTAGGAGAGGTAAGAAATAAATCGCAGGTTTGATTTCTAGGGTGGGAATCCCCTGGAGGAGGGCATGATAACCCACCCCAGTATTCTTGTCTGGAGAATTCCCATGGACAGAGGAGCCTGGTGGGCTGTGGTCCAGGGTGTCACAAAGAGTCGGACACGACTAAGGGAATTAGTTTACACGTGTGCACACACACGCACACACACTTCCTACTTAGAAGCATATTATGACTTCCGTTCACGCAGGTATAGACAAGTCCTCTGTTCTCAGTAATCCCATCAGATGTTCCTTCTTTTTCCAGATTTACAACATGAAGCTCCTTTTCTCAGATATTAAGTACAGTTTCACCTTGAACCTGTCATCTGTGTGAGATTCCATTAGCAGAGTTGGGATGGTGTAAAAACTGCTTCACATGACACATAATCAAAATATTTTACCCCTCTCTTAAACAAATTAGAGTCAAAACACCAAAACCTGGAGTGCTGGCAGACAGCAGGGGGAGGGATCCAGGAAGACAGGGGGCACCGCTGTAAACTGAGGGAAGACATGGCATCAAAGCAGATGGGGCGACACATGAATCACCGAAGATGCAAAACAGAATGAGATTTGGGGGGGAAAAAACTATTAAATTAGCTACAGGTCCATCATTCCTTGTATGAAAACTCCTGAAGCCACACATGTCAGGTTTCAGAGACACGGTGCACCACAGCTAACACAGAACACTCCCAAGGATCTGCCACCAAGCTCTGTGGTACCTCGGCCCCTGGTGTTCAACCACATCTATTTCCAGAGTCCAGTGTCCTCTCTGGCCCAGACCTCCACACCAGCTCCCAGCATCGATTAACTGTCTCACAGACTCTCTATAAAGTCCACAGGCACCTATTCGGCAAATGCTCAGAGTGTTTACTATGTACCAAGCACTGTTTTAGGTGAATATCTTGCCTGGAGAATTCCATGGACGGAAGAACCTGGCAGGATCCAGTCCATGGGGTTGCAAAGAGTCGGACACGACTGAGCGACTAATACCCACACACACACACTGTTTGAAATGCTTATCCCCTAGACATGCTCCCCAGCCCCAGGCTTCCCTATGCTCAGAAATTCTGCTTCCATTTACCTTACTGTTCACACCAGGAACCTGGGGTCACCCTGACACCTTTCTTCCCCATCAATCACCAAGTCCTTCCACATGTCCTTCTAAATCTCTCTCCAATCTATTTGCTTACTCCATCTCGGCACTGCTGTGACCCAAGACTAAGCCAGTGGTCCTTACGCGGAAGTGGTCTGGCCCCGCACGAGACATGTGAAACTGTCTGGAAACAACCATGGTTGTCACAACCTGGAGAGGAGAGGCTGCCAGCGCCAAGCGGGCAGGAGCGACGGATGGTACTCAGCATCTTACAGGGCGTACAACAGCCCTGCCCACCAAAGAATGATCCAGTCCCAGCCATCAGCAGCCCTGAGCTGAGAAACCCTGCCCTGAGAACACGGAAGAGCGATGCATACCGTGGGTTTTGCTTTTATATCAATTATGGTCTTGAAAAAATGATCATAATTCAGAATAATTTTTAATGTAAAATTCTATTGGGCCTGATTCAATTATGTTGGAACCTGTTTTATACGTGAACAAAGTGAGCACTTACTTGTGCACGTTCTCCACTCCTATTATGACCATGATACAGTAGGAAATTCCACTTTGCACAAGAAAATGTAAGGCATACCTGTAAAAAGTAAGAGCACTGTTAGAAGGGTTAGAAGGGCCTACACACAAACATCGAGTTGAAATGATTCAGGATAAAAAGGGCTTATGCATAACTCAGAACATTCCCAGAAAAAAAAAAACAAGGACGCAAAACCTCCAAAGCCTAACACTCTGTGGATACCTTAGAGGAGTCTCATCTTACAAGCCCCACAAGGGCTAGAAAAATAAGAACTCCAGAAAGCCACACTTGGGGGCTGAGCATCCCACATTTCCCAGCTACACAAAAGCTCCATGGGGTCCTGAGACTGAAGCATTACCGCTTTTCCTCTACTAAGGCACAAGTATGAAAAGGAGTGAGAAACCTGGATTTCCGAGTCATCCTGACAGACATCACTTAATTGTTCACCCGACTGCACCAATACAGCTGTGGGTCTGTGGCAGTCTTCGCAAGTGTTACTTACAAAAGAGCCCAAAATACGAAATATTAGAATTCATTTAAAAGCAGATACACCCAAATTGATTTATTCTGAAAACACGATGGCTCGAGTCAAATAAGTGTCCTTATACAAATCTAGTCAATCCTTAATTTGCAGTAATCCATCTACGAAACATTCTCACAGAAATAATAGTGTTTTCTAATGTAGAAATACACCATTAAATGAGAGAACTAATTTATCCATCCATTTCATAAAAGTCAGGAAAAACATGATTTAGATCTCTGGTTTTAAAATCCATCCATGGTACTCCCTGGGTGGTCCAGTGGTTAAGACTCTGTCTTCTAATGAGAGGATGTGGGTTCAGTCCCTGACTGGGGAACTAATATCCCACCTGCTATGTAGCTACTGAGCCTGCGCACCATGACTAAGATCCAAGCAGCCAAATAAATAAATACTATAGAAAAAATAAAATCCCTCCAAACTATCCCTAAGATTGCACACATGCACGCACACACACATGCAAAATTTCTATTTTCTTTCCCCTTTGATAGCATGAATAATGTATGAAAAAAATGTTGAAATCATTGTATACAATTTAAAGTATTAATAAAGATCTTAAACTATTATTAAAATTACTTTCTAACCTAAGCATCATAGAATAACAGGCACCTCTATTGTGAAAAGCTACTTAATTATTTTTAACTTTCCACAGAAATCTTACAAATAAGAAACAGGCTCCAAGGCAGGTATAGAAGAGACTTAACTTACCCATTGTAGAGTTCATCTGCCTGTCTCTTCCTCTGCCTAACACAAACACACACACACACACACAGGGAAACAATGTTGGCCTGGAATGCTACTATATAAACAGAAAGCTGCCAATCAGAAAGACATATGTGTCCATAAACTGAAACAGAAAAGAACTGGCTACTGTGCTAAGCTCCCTTCTGCAGTAGTATGTCTTTCAAACCTGACCACCGCCACTGGTTCCATTTCACAGGTGAGAAAAGTGATGCTACCAAGGCTGAATAACGTGTCCAGTCCCAGCGCTGCCACGCTGAGGCACCCACAGTGGAATCCAGGTCTGTCTGGATTCACTCTAAGCTCCAGTCCCTTACCCTGCACTGCTGTCACATAGCTAAACAAGTAATTACAAGTATAAACTAATTCTCGGTTAAAAGAAATTTATAGATGATGGGTCAAAAAAAAAAGCTGAGGCCAAATACAAGTAGGTAAAAGAGTCAATTATATTTAGGCAACCACTAACACAGTCTTCCAAAGGACAACTTGTCAAAATCAATAGGAGATAGGATTGCCTTCGAGGCTAACAAACAAAGTGCTAAAATGCAATCCAGAAGGACACTCTACTTCCCACTTATATCAAGTAGCAAAGAATTATCTTTTACCTGGTGCAGAGGCATAAACAATCTCTTTTCCCAAAGAAAGGAATATAAAAAGTTTCTCCTTCAAGGAAAGAATAGAGTACGCTTTTTTTAAGTCTTAGCTATCACGTATAAATTGACATACTTATGACTCCACTTCTCTGTTCAATTTTTTTTTTTTTTTTTTTTAGAAATCAAAGGGATAAAAAGACCTATTAGCCAAATGAAACGTGTGGCTCTTGTTTGGAGGCAAATCTGAACAAATCTTAATTTAAAAAGATATATCTGAGACAACCAGGGAACATGGAACATGAGCTTTATTGTAAATTATTGTTGATTTTGTTGAGTGTGAAAACTGTACTGTGATTATGTTTTTTAAAGTCATTATTAACATATATAATGAAGCAGTAATAAATGAAAACTTACTGATACAGAGCTAAGACACTAGGGTACAGGAGCAAGAGTGTGTTAGGTGTTGTTAGAGCTAGGGTTTGGGCTCAAATTCTCTTCTTTCCATCTTTTAACCAGGAGGACTTACTTGAGTTTCTCTTAACTTTGTGATTTTTGTTTAGTCACTGTTTCCACCAAATACCACCTTCCTTGTAGGACTGTGAGAATTAAATGAAATAATGTTCATGATACTACCTTACACATAATTGATATTTAACAGCACTTTTTTTAAAAAATGCAAAGTTACCCCTTACAGATGGATTTGCACATAACCAATGTCAGCATCTGGCCCCATCACTTCATGGGAAATGGATGGGCAAACAGTAGAAACAGTGTCAGACTTTGTTTTTTTGGGCTCCAAAATCACTGCAGATGGTGACTGCAGCCATGAAATTAAAAGACGCTTACTCCTTGGAAGAAAAGTTATGACCAACCTAGATAGTATATTCAAAAGCAGAGACATTACTTTGCCGACTAAGGTCCGTCTAGTCAAGGCTATGGTTTTTCCTGTGGTCATGTATGGATGTGAAAGTTGGACTGTGAAGAAGGCTGAGCGCCGAAGAATTGATGCTTTTGAACTGTGGTGTTGGAGAAGACTCTTGAGAGTCCCTTGGATTGCAAAGAGATCCAACCAGTCCATTCTGAATGAGATCAGCCCTGGGATTTCTTTGGAAGGAATGATGCTAAAACTGAAACTCCAGTACTTTGGCCACCTCATGTGAAGAGTTGACTCATTGGAAAAGGCTTTGATGCTGGGAGGGATTGGGGGCAGGAGGAGAAGGGGACGACCGAGGATGAGATGGCTGGATGGCATCACGGACTCAATGGACGTGAGTCTGAGTGAACTGTGGGAGTTGGTGATGGACAGGGAGGCCTGGCGTGCTGCGATTCATGGGGTTGCAAAGAGTCGGACACGACTGAGTGACTGAACTGAACTGAATGTCAGTGTCTTTATCTAGTGTCTCATGATAGATTTTCAGGCATCGTTAGAAGCTAATGACTAAGTTACTCCTTACATCACATGATGCCTGTAGTTACTGGTCCTGAAAGAATTATATTATAAAGGGGAGAAATCAAGGAGAGATTTGAAGGAATGGGCAGTCCCATACTGGCCATATCAATGAGGTGCTCATAGAGTGGTCAGATGAAATGAGTTAATGCTTATAAAATGCTTGGACAATGCCTGGCTCATAGTAATATAATAAAAGCGACAGTCAGTAATAATAATAATGACCTAGCAAAATACAAGCCAACTTCTAACTTCTTCAAATTCCTCCTTTTTCTGTTCCTCTGAACTCCCTCTCAGGTACTGAGATGACAATCTATAAATTGATATATTTTTCCTAAGCTTAGAAAGGATGACTCAATCTCTTAATTCACAGATTCTGCTCTTGTCTTGGACTTGAGCCATTTTGAGTTTCCATTTTGACTGCATTACCGCAATGGGTTTTTGGCTCTCATAGTTAACAACTGCCTTGACCATAATGATGAGGGAATCGATGGCCCCATGGGGTCCTCCCCCAGCCTCATCCTGCTTCTCCAATGGAAGCCTGGTGCTCACTGTAGCTGGTGGTAATCGGGGATAGAGACACTAGTCCTTTGCTAATATCCCTGAGAAGTTCTCAGAGAAGAGCCTGGGCTAACTACCACCCTAGGAAGTCTGCCAATTTGTATCCTTTTTGCTAGAGAGGAGATTTCTATACATTTCAAATTCTTCCCCTGACCGTGGGCTGCACAGTCTAAGTCTCTGTGTAACATGTACTCAGTGAGTTGCTCTATGGATGTTCACTTTGGGCTTGGAGATGATCCAAACAATGAATGTGGACTTCAAAATGTGACCTGTATAAGAACTTCATGGCATTGGTAAAACATCCAAAGACAGTTTGCAGTGAACCTATGATCCTGGATCACATCAACCTTGGAGTAAAACATTCCATTGTGTTTATGTCAACCTGAAATTGCAGGAACCTTAGCCCCCTAGAGCTTCCCTGGTGGTTCAGTGATAAGGAATCTGCCTGCCAATGCAGGAGGTTCAAGACACATGGCTTCGATCCCTGGATTGGGAAGATCCCCTGAAGGAAATGGCAACCCACTCCAGTATTCTTCCAGTAATCATATGAACAGAAGAGCCATGGACTGAACCAGCTACAGTCCATGGGGTCATGAAAGTTGGACACAAATTAGTGACTCAACAACAGCAAACAGCCCCCTAGAACCCACTGCATTCCCAGGCTACATCCTACTCATTCTCACAGTCCTAGCCCTCCTGGCAGAGTGGTGACCATTGCTAGCCTCTTCTCTCTCTGGGTGCTCACCACAGTTCTGCCCTGAAGCCTGTTACTCACTGTGGAGTGGGGGTGGAGATATCACTACAAGGCCTCCTGAAGGCCACTTTCCTGCTTCCCCCGTGCTATGCTTAGTTGCTCAGTTGTGTCCGACTCTTTACAACCTCAAGGACTGTAGTCATTAGGCTCCTCTGTCCATGGGATTCTCCAGGCAAGAATATTGGAGTGGGTTGCCATGCCCTCCTCCAGGCGATCTTCCCAACCCAGGGATCGAACCCAGATCTCCCACATGGCAGGGGGATTCTTTACCATCTGAGTCTCTGGGGAAGCCCAAGAATACTGGAGTGGGTAGCCTATCCCTTCTCCAGGGGAGCTTCCCGACCCAGGAATTGAACCAGGGTCTCCTGCATTGCAGGCGAATTCCTTACAAGCTGAGCTACAGGAGAAGCCTACCTCTGATGCTGGCTGATCCTCTGATACCATTTTGCTTCATTTATTTTTAAAAATACTTATTTTTTTGTTTGGTTGCACTGGGTCTTAGTTGTAGCACATGGGATCTTTGATCTCTGCTGTGGCTTGTGGGATCTAGTTCCCTGACCGAGAAAACCTGGGCCCCCTGCATTAGGAGCATGGAGTCTTACCCACTGGACCATCAGAAAAGTCCCCTCGTTTTGCTTTCAATTAACAAGGACACAGGTCAGGTGAGGGGTTGTGTTTCCAGCTGGTTACTCCTTGGAGGAAAGCATGTGGGTAAGATAACTGGGTACTTGCCCAGCAGCTCAGCAGTAAAGAATCTGCCTGCAATGCAGAAGCCACAGGAGACATGAGTTCATTCCCTGGGTTGAGAAGATCCCCTGGAGAAGGAAATGTCAACCCACCCCAGTATTCTTGTCTGGAATATCCCATGGACAGAGGAGCCTAGCAGGCTCTGTGAGACAGACACAACTGAAGTGACTTAGCATGCACACGTGCAAGATAGATGGTGAGGTTCAGAGGCACCAGGCCACACTGCCAGTGTTGACTGATGAGGCCAGATCAGGGCTTGAGTTTCACAGAGACAGGTCAATGGGAACTGAAACAGGACTTTGAAACAGAATGAGGACTTCTTTTTTTTTTAATTGATTTTTATTTTTTAGTTTGTTTTGCTTTACAATACTGTATTCGTTTTGCTACACATCGACATGGATCAGCCACGAGTGTACATGAACTCCCAATCCCGACCCCCGCCTCCCCCCTCCCGCCCCACACCCTCTCTCTGGATTATCCCTGTGCATCAGTCCCAAGCATCCTGCATCCTGCATCAAACCTAGACTGGCGATTCATTTCACTTATGATATCATACATGTTACATTGCCACTCTGCCAACTCATCCCACCCTCTCCCTCTCCCACAGAGTCCAAAAGGCTATTCTATACATCTGTGTCTCTTTTGCTGTCTTGCATACAGGTTTATCATTGCCATCATTCTAAATTCCATATATATGTGTAAGTATACTGTATTGGTGTTTTTCTTTCTGGCTTACTTCACTGTATAATCGGCTCCAGCGTCATCTACCAGAATGAGGACTTCTTAATATGACCCAAACAGCCGCTAGCAATCCTCTACTGAGAGAAGTCTAGCAGAAGCCCTCTGCTGGGGCTAGAGTTACCTGACCTAGTGGGGTTTTCTGTCCAGGACCCATTTTCTAGAAATGGACAAGTCTCTTACCATGTAGCAAGCCGCATCTGTCAGCACATCACATAGCTTCTGTTTCACAGCTGCAGTCACACAGTGTTATTCACTCACTTGTGTCCAGCTCTTTGCAAATCCCATGGACTGTAGATGGACAGGCTTCTGTCCATGGAATTCTTCAGGTGAGAGTACTACAAAGGGATACCAGGTCCTCTTTGGGGGATCTTCCTGACCCAGGTATCAAACTGAGGTCTCCCACTTGGCAGGCAGATTCTTCACAACCCAAATGCAAATCCCACTTCTACCACGTAACATACATGCCTTTCAGTTCAGTTCAGTCATTCAGTCATGTCTGACTCTTTGCAACCCCATGAATCGCAGCATGCCAGGCCTCCCTGTCCATCACCAACTCCCACAGTTCACTCAGACTCACGTCCATTGAGTCCGTGATTCCATCTAGCCATCTCATCCTCTGTCGTCCCCTTCTCCTCCTGCCCCCAATCCCTCCCAGCATCAGAGTCTTTTCCAATGAGTCAACTCTTCGCATGAGGTGGCCAAAGTACTGGAGCTTCAGCTTTAGCATCATTCTTCCAAAGAAATCCCAGGGCTGATCTCCTTCAGAATGGACTGGTTGGATCTCCTTGCAGTCCAAGGGACTCTCAAGAGTCCTCTCCAACACCACAGTTCAAAAGCATCAATTCTTCGGCGCTCAGCCTTCTTCACAGTCCAACTCTCACATCCATACATGACCACAGGGAAAACCATAACCTTTGCTAGACGGGCCTTAGTCGGCAAAGTAATGTCTCTGCTTTTGAATATGCTATCTAGGTTGGTCATAACTTATCTTCCAAGGAGTAAGCATCTTTTAATTTCATGGCTGCAATCACCATCTGCACTGATTTTGGAGCCCAAAAATCTGACACTGTTTCCACTGTTTCCCCATCTATTTCCCATGAAGTGGTGGGACCGGATGCCATGATCTTCGTTTTCTGAATGTTGAGGTTTAAACTCCAGGGCTGATCTCCTTCAGAATGGACTGGTTGGATCTCCTTGCAGTCCAAGGGACTCTCAAGAGTCTTCTCCAACACCACAGATCAAAAGCATCAATTCTTCGGTGCTCAGCTTCAATGTATGGATATACTATGAATATATTTCTAGCCATTCATCTATTGATGAATATTTGGGTTATTTCTACTTTTTGACTACTATGAACTGTATTATTTACCTATAATTTTAATATAATGAATAGCCAACACATTTTTATCCTTATTTTTTTCTGTTATTTGTTAATCTTATGTTAAGGTAATATTATCCTACATTCCCCCTTGGATACCTGTAAAAACAGATCTTTTTCAGATCATCCATGTATCTCCTACAAATGTCCTGCAAAGGATCTCTCTTTAGTGGGCTGGTATCCACTAAATTATCATTCCAAGAACCATTCCAGGGTTCCACACATTCTTCTATACATTTTAGAATTTCTTTATCATGAGGAGATGTGATCTGAGCACCATTTTCCCAATAAACCTAGAAGATAGGTAAACACAGCTATAAGCACTTGAAATGTTGACCATATGTTTTCTTAGCTACAGTAGAGATATTTGACTTTACAAAGAAGCATACCAAATTAGTCAAGTAGACAATGTCAACACTGGACTAACTTAATAAATACCTAAGATATTGATGGTTATGATTCCAAAGGGACTTTTCAACAAAATAATTCTGTATTATTTTCTCATTTAGAAGAAGTACATTTTAATAACAATACAAGTAAGATATAACCAGGGCACCATTATGATATTGTTAAAATATGCATATATCATAGCATCCAATCATAATCTTAGATCTATAACTATATACTAAAGAAGATCTAAGAAACCATGGAAAAAGCTTGATATTATGAAAATTTTAGCATTATAAAGTGGTTCTGTTATATGATAAAGAAGAATTTATTTTTTAGCTATAAACTAGAATTTATGTCACACCAAATAAAGTCTATTCCAGGGAAGACAACAAACATATTAACTATTCCTACACATTTTGGTATATGTATTTTCAGTATTTAATGAAAATACATTTCATTAAGTTGTCAGTCTGTCAAGTAGCCAAATCAATAAGACATTAGGAACAGTTAACAAAAAAAGCAGAAAATGTATTTCTATAATTCACAGGATCTCAAAGTTAGAAGGGACTCATCTATACCAACTTCTTCCATGTATTTGACATCAATCCCTTCTACCACATCCTGAATGAAGGAAAGAAAAATACTTTTGAATATATACTATGTACTAAACTTTGTGCCAAGAATATGGTAGACTAGATGACTCAAAAAGCTAAAGTAGAAAAAGTATTGTCTAAAATGCATAGCTTAGTTCACAAAAATGAAAGAGAAAACTCCAGGCAGTGGGAAAAAATGAAAGAATGATAAACTTGAATGGTAAAGCTGTGCACTGATGCTGTGGCCAACTGGCCTTTGAGAAGGCCAACTGGCCATTTATCTGGCTCTTGATTGTAATGCCCAGGTGGAAAGCAGGAAAATGGAACTGAGATGCCCTTCTTAGTGGAAATATAGAATAGAAAATGTTCTGTCCACTGTTACTGAAAGATGATAAGGGAGCATGTCTCTCGTCTTAAGTTCTGGGTGATTAAAAAATTTCAAATCTGAGGTCTACATTAACATAAAAATTGCTCCCAATTGGTGAAACTTCTGAGGTTCCTGCAGAAATTTAAAAACAAAACCAAAAATCCAGTTGAAAGGATGCTCCCACATTCCAAGCAACCAACAAGAGCCTGTTCATGAGCCCTGAAAGCTCTCCATGAAAATTTATTTAACATGAGAAAAATAATCTTGGCCTTTCTCCCTGCCTTTCTTCTTACCTTGTATGTGAATGTGATGCCTAGAGGTACAGCACCCCTTATACAATGAGCACTTGAAGAAAGGCCAACACAAAACAGCAGGGATGCTAGGTCCAACAACATTGAGCTGTAGAACCATACCAGTTGCCACATACTTCTGGATTTTTTGTTATGTGAGACAAATTAACTCCTATCAACTTAGCCACTTTTGTGGGTTTTCTGACCTGTAGCAGAAAGCATCCGTCCCTGATACAGTAACAGAGAAATCTGTGCAAAAAAATATACCCAGGAATAAGCTTAAAAAGAAATATGAAAGATAAAAAATCTTTAAAATGTTACTAAAGGGTCTAAAAGAAGGAAATGGCAACCTACTCCAGTACTCTTGCCTGGAAAATTCCATGGACGGAGGGGCATGGTAGGCTACAGTCCATGGGGTTGCAAAGAGTCAGACACGACTGAGCAACTTTGCTTAAAGAGTCTAAAAGAAGTCTTGGAAGAATAGAAAGATACATTCTGTTCTTGAATAAAGAGACTCAAAAATTACAAAAATACTGAAACTCTCTAAAGTAATGTACAAGTGAAATATGAAATGAATAAAAAAGCCGAAATAATGTTTCCAGATGGAGAAAAATACCATAAGAACATGCCTGGAAAAATAGTCAAAAGGTAAACAATAATATGGGGAGAAATACCTGAAAGACAGATAACCAAGAGCTACTTTGGAGTTTTCACAAATCTACAAGGAAAAGAGCAACTACCAAAGACAAAAATGAGTAAAGCCTTTAATAGACTTTTCAGGAAAGGGTACACAAATATCTTATAAATGTATGAAAAGATGCTCAACCTCACTCACAAGACAAGTACAGATTCAAGATAACATTTCCACATATCTGACCGGCAAAGATGAAAAGGTCTGACAAACAATGATGGATGGTGTGGGGTAAAGACCCTCCTATACTGCTGGTGAGAGTAGCAGTTGGAACCACCACCTTGAATAGAGAATGACAAACTTTATTTCATAGATCCTTTGACTCTGAAGTTTCACATCTAGAAACTTATTCTATAACTCAGCAGGGCCATAGGAATATAATGTGAGCCACAATGCAAGCCACATATTTCACATGCCTTTTTTGTATTAGGTCTTCGAAATCTGGTGTGTATTTTACATTTACAACACATCTCAATTCAGACTAGTCATATTTTAAGTGTTGGGTAATCATGGTGGCTGGTGGCTATCAGATTGGACAGTGCAGCTACCGAGAATAAGAACAAAAACAACAGGTCACATTTATCGAGTATTTATCAGATCCAGATACTATACAAGCATTTTTCATGCACTGTCTCCCTTAATCGTAATTCTTGCCCTAAAATACTGGTTCTATTATTACTCTCAGTTTACAGATGGGGAAACCAAAGCATAGAGAAATTAAGTAATTTATCTTAGGTTACAAAGCTTCTGTGTGGTGGAGGTAAGTTTCAAACCCAGTCCATAACACTCTTTAAAGTGAAAAGTGAAAGTGAAGTCGCTCAGTCGTGTGCGACTCTTTGCGACCCCATGGACTGTAGCCTACCAGTCTCCTCTGTCCATGGGATTTTCCAGGCAATAGTACTGGAGTGGGTTGCCATTTCCTGCTCCAGGGGATCTCCCTGACCCAGGGATCGAACCCGGGTCTCCCACTTAATTTATCTTAGGTTACAAAGCTTCTGTGTGGTGGAGGTAAGTTTCAAACCCAGTCCATAACACTCTTTAAAGTGAAAAGTGAAAGTGAAGTCACTCAGTCGTGTGCGACTCTTTGCGACCCCATGGACTGTAGCCTACCAGTCTCCTCTGTCCATGGGATTTTCCAGGCAAGAGTACTGGAGTGGGTTGCCATTTCCTGCTCCAGGGGATCTTCCTGACCCAGGGATCGAACCCGGGTCTCCCACATTGTAGACAGACGCTTTACCATATGAGCAACCAGTGAAGTCCCAAGTGGTTAAGATAACACTCTTAACCACTATTCTATAATGACTCTATAAATCTACTTGTGTATACGAACAAAGATGTGTACAGAAAAACATTCACTGTAGCACTATTTGAAAGCAGTAGCAGATTAGAAACAAAATAAAATGTTTATCAACAAAGATTGGTTAAATAAATTAGGATTCATCCATATAGGTTTTTAAAGATGAATGAGGCAAACCTATTTATAGATCGACTGATGTAGAGGATGATCTCTGGGACTGTTTCACACTGTTGTGTGAAAAAAACAAGGTGCAGAACACTATATATAATACCTTGACATTTATGAGGGGAAAAAGAGGGACTGACCAGTACTACACATATGATTACACAGGCATAGATTACCTCTGGAAAGAAACTAAAACCAGAAACACTGTTTGCTTCTGAAAAGAGATGCTCGGGGAAAGGGGTGGGAGAAATACTCTTTATTGTTTAACTTTTTATTATGTTTAACTTTTATACATTTTACCTTGTGCTTATACTTCTTAAAGTATAAGAAAAAATATATAAAATATAAAATATATATAATATAAAAAAATCTTTGAGGTCTACTCTATGACAAGTATGTTCAATAGCAATAAATATCAAAACAAAGTCCTATCACCCATGAGCTTATATTGGGGAATTAGCGGGGGGAGGAGGATTGAACAAACAAGCCAATAAACAAACAAGATAATTCATTATAAAGAAAGCAGGTAACTATAGACAGTGATAAGTTCTGTGAAGAAAATAAATAAAATGAAGAGAAGATCATTGAGGGAAGCCACTTCAGATAAGGTGGCCAAGGTAGGTCTCTTCAAGGAAGCAACATCTGGGTAGGAAACTTAAGGATGAAAATAAGCAAGTCTGCAAGATTTGGGGAAGAGCAATCCAAGCAGAGGAACAAACAAAAGGCTCAGAGCAGGAAAGGGTTTGGTATACTGGAGGAACTGGGAGAATGGAAAGAAGCTGCAGTGTGACCAGGACACTGAGCACAGAAGAGGACTGAATGGAATAAGGTGGAAGAGGCAGGCAAGAGACAGAGTCTGGTAAGCCCCAAGGTAAGGAGATTGGATTTAGCAGGAAAGCTAACATGAACTGTTTATATTTTAAAAGATCCTCTGGCTGCTTAGTGGAAAATGGACTGCAGGGAAGAACAATGGAAGCAGGGAAGAGACCAGCTAGGATGATGTTGTTCAGGCAAAGACAATGGTTTAGAACCGTGGAGGGAGAAGACACGGGCAGAAGTAAACACATTCTACATAGACTTTGGAT
Organism: Aepyceros melampus; assembly: GCA_006408695.1. Classification (NCBI taxonomy): domain Eukaryota; kingdom Metazoa; phylum Chordata; class Mammalia; order Artiodactyla; family Bovidae; genus Aepyceros; species Aepyceros melampus. The sequence continues at coordinate 26,097 of SJXQ01011225.1, read as the reverse complement.
GCAGAATTTGTAGAACCTGTTAGTAAATTAAATGTCTGGAGTGAAGGAAAGGGAGTAATCAAGAATGAATTTTGGTTTTTGCTTGGGTGGGTGGTAGTTTGAATTTATAGAGATGGGTAAGACTTGGGGAGGAACACACTTGAGTGTATATATGGCAGGTTGTGCAAGAATCAAGGCCTCTGTTCTAGAGATACTAATTTTGAGACATGTTAGGCATCCTAATGGATATAGGTTGGCAGCTGGATGTAGGAGTCTGATGATCAGAGAACAGATCTGGGTTCTTTACTCTCTCTGACAGTTGACCTCTCCCTCCTTGCAACTCTCTTACCCCTTTGGTTTTTGTAACATCAGTCTCTTCCTGTCTTTGTCCCGTCTCCAGATTCTCTTCTTTCTCCCTTCTTTTGAAGTTGATATTCCCTAGGGATCCATTCTTGACCTCTTTTTCTAAACTACACGGACTCTGGGCTGCCCATCCAAATAAAGAACTTCCAAATATTCTTAAATGCTCTAACATAATAATGTACAGTGATCCCAAATTTCTCCCCTGAACAACAGGTCTGCATATTCAACTGCCTAAAGGTTGCTGCTGCTTGATTGACCCACAAATTCTTCAAACTTAATTATGTCCCAAACTAATGAATTAGGCTTCTTCACTGCTTCTGTAAATGGTAATACTCCCCACTTAGCTGGCAAGGGTCAAAATCTTAGATTAGTATAAAATATTCTTTTCCCCAGTAAACCAGAGCTCAGTGTGCCTGGAGTCCTCTCCTACACAAGAAGAAAAAGAAATATTAGATTATAGACTCATGAGCCAGGAGCCCCAAATGCTGGTTCAACACTGCTGTATCTTCTGTTTGCCCCTTCTGAGCACCCTTTACCCTTCCCACCCTGCTTTCTGCCACGAACCCTGACATATCAAACAGATCCTGTGGCCAATAAGGAGTCCCAGCAGAAGACTGGAGGGAAAGGAGGAGAATGAGGTCAAAGTACCATTCCTCCAGCTCTCTTCCTTCAAACTCCCACTCATTCTTCAAGTTCTTGGTACAAAATGACTTTATCTCTGAAATGGTAGAGGGGATGATTTGGGATGGGCTGGGGAAATCAAGGGTGGTAAGATATCAGAAGTAAAAAGACCACTGAAGAGACTTTTGTAATAGTACATAAGTATATAAAGTACAATAATACATATTGAGATGTAATAAGGGCCAGTAAGGATACACATTCTTTGAGTGGTGGTGGTACTGTGTAGCTCAATTGTGTCTGACTCTTTGCGACCCTATTGACTATAGCCTGCCAGGTTTCTCTGTCCATGGGATTCTCCGGGCAAGAATACTGGAGTGGGTTGCCCTGCCCTTCTCCAGGTGATCTTCCCAACCCAGGAATCGAATCCACATCTCCTGTGTCTCCTGCATTGCAGGCAGATTCTTTACCTACCTGGGAAGCCATTCTCTGAGGGGCAGCCTCAGTGTTTTCATCTTCCTGCTTCCAACATCTAACCCTGCTTCCCATTGTAGAAAATATACTCAGCACATATTATTTAAATAAAATAAAAACTATGAAATAACCAAAGATGAAGAATCCAAGGTTTACCTTGTATCCATTGTCTTCTTTGCGGTTGTGAGATGCTGTAATCATCACACCTGCAACTGCATTGAGTTCCTGGACTGCATATGGCTAAAAAAAGCAATAATACTGTAATTCTGTTTCCTAGCTACTCATACATTTGACACAAGAATAACTTTGATTAAATAACTGGAAAAGACATTAAGATATAAATAGCCGAAAAACTTAAGAATCAACTCCAGGTTCACTAGGTGGGATATAACTAAAGCCAACTATTAGGTCATCAGTAATCACCTAACTGTTAGACTGAATGCTTTCCCCCCCCTAGTCTCATTTAACTTAGTCTTATAATTATTTTGTTCCTTTAACAAATATTTAACAAACACCTACTATATGCCAGATATTCCACCAGACTCTGGAGATATGAGAGGGGAATCTAATCATAAAATACTATACCTAGAATTATTTTTAGAAATCATCTAATCTATCATATTTTACACACTGTATATTATTTATTCAATATTGTGTAATCATAAGCGTGGAACATAGGTCTCTTGCCTTTTGATTTGAGGATCTCTACATACACTCTGTGGCCTCTATAGCATATAAAAATGAATTTACCATTTCTCCCAAAGTTAATTGCCAGGTTGAATTTCCCTTTTTCATCACAGTTATTATTTATTTGCCTAAGATGTCTCATTTAACTTAGTCTTATAATTATTTTGTTCCTTTAACAAATATTTAACAAACACCTACTATATGCCAGATATTCCACCTGACTCTGGAGATATGAGAGGGGAATCTAATCATAAAATACTATACCTAGAATTATTTTTAGAAATCATCTAATCTATCATATTTTACACACTGTATATTATTTATTCAATATTGTGTAATCATAAGCGTGGAACATAGGTCTCTTGCCTTTTGATTTGAGGATCTCTACATACACTCTGTGGCCTCTATAGCATATAAAAATGAATTTACCATTTCTCCCAAAGTTAATTGCCAGGTTGAATTTCCCTTTTTCATCACAGTTATTATTTATTTGCCTAAGATGTTCCTCCATTTTACCATCACATCCAACTTCTCTCCTCCTGGCCATGGGGGAATGGGCATATGACACTGATCTGACTACAGTAACCTATTCCTTTGATGATTTAACTCAGAGCCTGGCTCATAAGACCCAATTCTTCTCCAAGATGTTTTTGCTGTGAGTAGATTTCCTCTGACTCAAAGACATGGTGATAAAGAGTGCCAAAAACAACTTCCCTAGCAGCTAGAGCAGATCCACTTGCAATAAGACAGGAAGGCCAACACACAGTTACAGATGGAAATGGTAACCCAGAGGCAGACTCCTACAAAAAAGTTCAATGTTTCTGGGCCCTCCTTGGTTTCTGTCATTCATTAGAGCTAATTGTTTAAAAATTCCTTCAATTATTTGATCCACTCTGTATATGTCCAATAAATCACTAGTAACAGATTATGGAGACATTATCTAATCATCTAAAAATTGGTAAAACTTGCCAATAAAATCATGTAGACCTGACATTTTTATTTTGAGAAGATTAATAAAAATCAGTTCAATGTCTTTGATGACTACTGGTCTGTTCAGGCTTTCTATTTCTTATCAGTTTTGATGTATTAATTATTCAAGAAAATTGGCCAATTCTCCTAAGTTTCACATTTATTTGCATCACATTCAGAATATTATGGTTTTCTTAGTCATTCAGTTGTGTTTAACTCTTTGCGACCCCATGGACTGTAGCCCACCAGGTTCCTCTACCATGGGATTCTCCAGGCAAGAATACTCAAGTGGGTTGCCATGCCTTCCTCCAGGGCATCTTCCCAACCCAGGGATCAAACCCAGGTCTCCTGCATTGCAGGAGGATTCTTTACCATCTGAGCCACCAGGGACTGTCTTTTTTTTTTTTTTTCTTCAGTTCCCTTGCCAAAAGGTCTATTTTACTATTTATCTCTTCAGAAAGCCAACTCCTGCTTTTGTTGATACCCTCCTTTTCTTTATTTTCTATTTAGCTGATTTTTCCTTTATCATTACTATTTTTTAAATTTTATTTGGATTTATTCTGTTTTTATCTAACATACTAAAGTCTTAGTTCATTACTTAAAACTTTTTTCCTAATATATTCAAGACTATAAATTTCCCTTTAAGTAGAGCTTTAGTTAAATCTCATAGTTTTTTTTTTTTTTTTTTTGCTACTTAGTGTTTTCATTGCTGCTCTTAAAATTCAGACAGTCCTTGCTTTGCAAAGTTCCAATACACATGAATTTCTGATACCATGTATAAGTAAATAATACCAACCAGTCTCCTAAAAACATGCTCAAATTTCAGTTGCCTATGCTGTAACTATATCAAGTAAACACTTGGCTCCTAGCTCTTCAGTCTGAAACAACTATGTATATGTGAGATCCATCATGATTGGTAACTGATCATATCACTGTTGGTCACTGTGCATCTGTGAGCTATGGCACAGACAGCAAAACATGCAGCTGTTTTGCCGCTTTACCTCCCAGAGATAACCCATGTGACAGTTTTGCAAAACTGGACGACTGAAATTAGGAAATGGCCAACAAAGATGAAAGTGCAGCAAAGAAGCAAAAAGTGCTAATGGTGGAGGTGACATTTGAATCAATCATAAATGAAGTTATAGAAAAATAACTGGGAACACTGACACTGCTGTCATTCAAGAGACTCCAGATAGGCAATCAGATCAGCTTAGTGAAGGTGAATGTATGGATATAAGTTAAGGATGTGTTTGTGATGAAAACAATGAGGTTGTCCTAGATAAGTGATACTGGCAAAAAAGGAATTCTCAAAAACATTTTATGACATTGAACGTGCAAAAGATAAAATTTGGAAAGTTAATCCAGACTTAGAAGGGAATTTGATAATTCACCAAGGCATAGAAAAGATGCACACTCACTGTTAAGTTATATGACAAGAAGCAAGTACTGTCCACACTCTTGAATTTTTAAAGAAGAAATAGAACACTCAAGTGAGTGTTTTATAGTAATTTTGCCTGCTTGCTAAATCAGTTTCTGAAAGAAGAATATTAAAATATCCCACCATGACTCTAACTTATCAACCTGTTATAGACCAAATTCTTAGGTGGTTCAACACATGTGTTGAATGAAAATAAAGTCAGAGCAATATTTGTTTTATTTAGGTCCTTTGTATCATTTAATATAGAACTTTATGCATGACAAAGATTTGAACACTGTTTAAGAAACACTTTTTCAAGAGCAGCAATCTGTATGATCAATGATATAACACACTTACTACGAAAGGTGTAGGAACATATCTTGAAAAAAGATACACAGGAACATCTTTGGCCAGTAAGACTGCGGCAGTGAGCTTAGCAAGCCTGAAAAAGGGACAGAGATTTCACTTGGTCCTTAGCTTACCATACTTAAAAAAACCAACCTCCCACAAAATAAATGCCTTACAAGTGTTCTGAATATACAGCAATCTAATCCAACCAATTCTTATAATCACTAGTTACTTAAGCTTCATGCTCCAACTTTAAATTGTTAATAAATGAGATTTTTTAAAAGGAACTTTAACAAGGAAGAGAACTGACATTTTAATTTCCTCCTTCTCCCTGATTCAGCTTTTGGTGGCTATTTTACTAAGAAATAAACAATATACCTTTTTACTCCCTAAAAAATGTATCACTAGATCATGATTATCTATGTGTGAAAATATGCCAAATCTAATAGAATGAGATTATAGTGAGAGAATACAACTTACATAATATTGCTACCCAGTGCCTTTGCCAAAATAATAAAATCATAAGATAATCTATGAGTCATTCTAAATACTAACTTTAAATATTTAAAAATTTACTCTTTTCTGTAAAAACCAAAGGTTATCTTTGAAATGCTGATGTTTCAGTTCTAAATAAACACCAGCATGTGAGTACATTTTTTGGACAGTTTCCTGTTTCAGAACTCTTATTACTGGGCATAAAATTTTTTTTCAGATTTTATTCCAATCCAGTCTAATCTCTGAAACAATTAATACTGTACCTCTGGCTGCTGCAGCTGCTAGTTACTTGACCCCGTGTGTCATACCCAACTACAAAGCCTCTTTGCTTGAAGTCTGAGAAACATCTCTCAAGGTATTTGTACATCCCCTGAAGCAGATAAACAGAAAAGATTAATTTGTGAGTAATGCCTGCATTTTCAGTGACTTAAAGTCTATGCTTTTTATGCGTGGTGTGCAGCTAATTGGCTCCCAGGGAACTGGCCTCCTCATTTTGCCCGTGTTCACCAACATGAGAGCAACAATCTTCAATCCTCAAATGTGAGATGACAAACACCCGTTTCCTGAAGTTTTGGACACATTTGATAACCAGAAATATCAAGAAACTGTTAAATATAATACAATGCATAAAACATTAGGTAAAAAATGATGGGACATGAAAGTCAGTATGCTAAAAAAGAAAAACTGTTAGAAGAACCAAAAGAAATTGCTGTTTGCATTAAGGCTCTAGAGAATGGAAGTTTGACCCTTTTAGGTCTTACTAAATCATAAGATTGAAGCTAACCATAAGAGTTGATCTATTTATGACATAAACATTTTAAATCAGCAATATAAACCTTCATTAGAATATTTCTTAAGATGGCTGATCCCATTCCTTAGTTTTAAAATCACAAAGAAAATCTTATAAACAAGGAAAATTTGCACCAAAGGAGACAAAAAGTGGAATAAAGTATTTAATATTGAAAATACCACAATAAGCCAAAGCCATTTAACTATTTTATGAATGATTTGCTAACTTTAATAAACACTTTCAATTATACAAAGCTAACATTTTAAAAACTACTTCTTGAATGTTGCCACATTTAAATTCTCACAATAACCCCAAAGAGTAAGAAATGCAGATACCAGTTTTATTTTTGTCTCTGTTGTTCAATATCTCTTCCAAAAGAGAGGAGACAAAATAAGATTGAAGCTCCATTTAACGACTTGCCCAAGGCCATTCATTCACAATGTTATACTAATTTAATGAAGACCTACGATATCACAGGCACTGCCATGTAACTATGGTGCCAGTACCAAATGAGGTCCCAGTGACTTCTGGGAACTGGGAACTTCCTTCACAGATCTTTCAAGTATGGTCCCAGTGACTTCTGGGAACTGGGAACTTCCTTCACAGATCTTTCAAGTATAATTATTCTTCCCAACCTACTCCTTATGAGTGAGTGTGTCTGTGTATGCATGTGCAATTACGCATGTATTATAGCCCAAATTGACCAACTTATTTCTAATGATGATGCTATCCTAAAATCTCATAGAATCTCATGCTTTGGTGTAAAAATCCATCTTATCTTATCCCACTATACCTAGGTTCTGAAAAAAAGCTAAAGTTTAAGAATCAGATTCAATCTGGCTTTTCTACTTCACATATTGGAATCTCAGCTCCTGTAAAAATTTGCACTTCTGTAGAAATTGATTTTCAAACACCTCCTCCACTCCTTTTTGTAAAGTCAAGGAATCTTCAGTCAAAATGAAATCTTATGAGGAATCCCAGCATATTAAAAAGATCTAACTGAAGCTTTTCTGAACCAGGAAAAGAAAGGGGATGGGGACAGGAGCTAGCAAGTATCCTACCATTCAGTCATCTTGTCATTATTTATTCCCAAACCCCTGCATTAGCCATTGAATTTAAATAATTTCCTCAGAATAAGATTTATTGTTTGCCAGTATTGATTAGAATTATATCTATTGAGCAATTCTGTAGTTTAGGACTATTTTTAGTATATGCTAAATGTATTTTGGCCTCCAAAGTGGAGTTCCTTGAAACAGTTAAAGATGATTCACTGGAAAGAGAATTGTTTCTAGAATAATTGCATAAAAATGGGGAGAATAAAACAAATTGAATCATATCAACACTGCCTTAAGTCTCAAATTATATGGAAAGCCATGTTAAAGGGAAATATTTTCAACTAAAATTTCCAAATACTCTGGTTAACGTTTATCAGTGGCCACATGCCAAAATAGATCACCTTCTAAGTTCGCTTCTTTGTATTAAATGAAAATGTCAATAACCATTTCCTGGTTTGAGATGCGAAGTAATACTGTCAAGAAGTTGACGATGGCAACCAAAATAACCAGAACGTCAGTCTGTGACCCTAAAGATACATACATGACCTCTAAGATGAGTCTTGTGTAAGACCAAAGGTCAGAATTTATATGACATTTTTCATTTGTAAGAAAGTATCTTGCTGGATATAAAGTTTTACTATTTTTTTTAAAAAACCTAATTTATAAAGCAAAAATCAGCGATAAAAGTACACATATAATAATAATAATACTTACCTGTGTTGATTGTATTACTGTAAGATCATTAATATAGCAAAATCCTGCCCCCATAGCAGAACGAAGTCCTGCAGTTCCAAAAGTCATTCGGCAACAAAGCCTATCTCGAAGCTCCTTGTTCATCCCATTCCTTAACAGATTTTCAATTTGCTCTTTTGTTTTCGGATTCTATTAAAAAAAGAATGCATTAAAACTTAATCAGAATCACAAGTAGAGTCCTAATAGGAAGCCCTTCTGAGGAGCCAATAAGTTTTATTCATATATTACAAGGTTCTGCATTTACTATAAATATATTAGTATAGAGGGAAGCCTGGCATGCTGCAACCTATGGGGTAGCAAAGAGCTGGACATGACTGAGCAACTGAACAACAACAACAGTAATAAAAAACACCTGCTATTTACTGAGTCCCCAAAGTGGCCAGACCCTAATGAGGCTGGTTTATATATCTCTAATCATATTTTTAAAATGCTATATTGAAGAAATTTTTAACAAACTGACAATCTTAAGAGCTATGGACCCAAAATAAAACTTAGTCAAAAATGACATGAATTATTACCAACTATGTTAAGTTTTAAAAGAAATGTGGGAGCTATTAAATAAATGTTATCACAA
>SJXQ01011225.1:0-12986 GCA_006408695.1 Aepyceros melampus | reverse complement strand
AGAGAGAGAGAGAGTGTGAGCATGCCTTAAGGAGTCTCTATTTCATAAATAACACAAACTAACAAATACAGAGTTACTTTTAAAATATGAATAGCTATTAAGAGAAAAATCTAAACAATAAAATTATCTAGGCTACTATATATTAATCCAATGTCTGTATTATACCACCAAATTTGATACAGAGATCAAAGAGATTTGAAGAGGATTAACATTGTAAAATAGGCATAAGAAAAACAAAAATGAAAAGACTGAAAAACTCCAGTACTATACAGGGTACAAAGCAGTATCACACAGTTAGTTACACTGAAATTAGGATAGGCTTTTTAGAAAGATTTTGCAGCAATTATCAATATCAAACTGCATATGCCTTTGACTCATAGATTTCTCTGTCCACAGTAATATGTTCAAATGAACAAGATTCATTCATACAAGAATATTCATTGCAGTATCTTACTGCGAGTAGTATTATTACCATCATATTGATGAAGAGATTAAGATTTAGAGAAGGAGCTTCGTAACACTGAGCTAATTTTGCTGGTCTAGACAGGAACTGAATCCAGGTTGATCCGGCTCAAAAGCCTGTTCAGTTCAGTTTGAGTTGCTCAGTTGTATCTGACTATTTGCGACCCCATGGACTGCAGGACGCCAGGCCTCCCTGTCCATCACCAACGCCTGGAGCCTATTCAAACTCATATCCATTGAGTCAGTGATGTCCTCCAACCATTTCATCCTCTGTCATCCCCTTTTCCTCCCACCTTCAATCTTTCCCAGCATCAGGGTCTTTTCTGAGTTGGTTCTTCACATCAGGTGGCCAAAGTATTGGAGTTTCAGCTTCAGCATCAGTCCTTCCAATGAATATTTAGGACTGATTTCCTTTAGGATGGACTGGTTGGATCTCCTTGCAGTCCAAGGGACTCTCAAGTCTTCTCCAACATCACAGTTCAAAAGCATCAATTCTTTGGCGCTCAGCTTTCTTTATAGTCCAACTCTCACATCCATACATGACTACTGGAAAAACCATAGCTTTGACTAGACAGACCTTTGTCAGTAATGTCTCTGCCTTTTAATATGCTGTCTAGGTTGGTCATAGCTTTTCTTCCAAGGAGCAAGTGTCTTTTTATTTCATGGCTGCAGTCACCATCTGCAGTGATTTTGGAGACCAGAAAAATAAAGTCTATCACTGTTTCCATTGTTTCCCCATCTATTTGCCATGAAGTGATGGGACCGGATGCTATAATCTTAGTTTTCTGAATGTTGAGGTTTAAGGCAACTTTTTCATGCTCCTCTTTCACTTTCATCAAGAGGCTCTTTAGTTCTTCACTTTCTGCCATTAGGGTGGTGTCATCTGCATATCTGAGGTTATTGATCTTTCTCCCAGCAATCTTGATTCCAGGTTGTGCTTCATCCAGTCCAGCGTTTCTCATGATGTACTCTGCATATAAGTTAAAGAAGCAGGGTGACAATATACACCCTTGACGTACTTCTTTTCTGATGTGGAACCAGTCTGTTGTTCCATGTCCAGTTCTAACTGTTGCTTCCTGACCTGCATATAGGTTTCTCAAGAGGCAGGTCAGGTGGTCTGGTATTCCCATCTCTTTCAGAATTTTCCACAGTTTATTGTGATCCACACAGTCAAAGGCTTTGGCATAGTCAATAAAGCAGAAATAGATGTTTTTCTGGAACTCTCTTGCTTTTTCCACTGCATATAAGTTAAAGAAGCAGGGTGACAATATACACCCTTGACGTACTCCTTTTCTGATGTGGAACCAGTCTGTTGTTCCATGTCCAGTTCTAACTGTTGCTTCCTGACCTGCATATAGGTTTCTCAAGAGGCAGGTCAGGTGGTGCGGTATTGCCATCTCTTTAAGAATTTTCCACAGTTTGTTGTGATGCACACAGTCAAATGCTTTGGCATAGTCAATAAAACGGACGTTTTTCGGGAACTGTCTTGCTTTTTCAATGATCCAACGGATGTTGGCAATTTGATCTCTGGTTCCTCTGCCTTTTCTAAATCCAGCTTGAACATTTGGAAGTTCACGGGTCACATATTGCTGAAGCCTGGCTTGGAGAATTTTGAGCATTACTTTTCTACCATGTGAGATGAGTGCAATTGTGCGGTAGTTTGAGTATACTTTGGCATTGCCTTTCTTTGTGATTGGAATGAAAACTTTTTCCAGTCCTGTGGCCACTGCTGAGTTTTCCAAATTTGCTGGCATATTGAGTGCAACACTTTCACAGTATCATTTTTTAGGATTTGAAATAGCTCAACTGGAATTCCATCACCTCCACTAGTTTTGTTCATAGTGACGCTTCCTAAAACCCACTTGATTTCGCATTCCAGGATGTCTGGCTCTAGGTGAGTGATCACACCATCGTGGTTATCTGGCTAATGAAGATCTTTCTTGTATAGTTCTTCTGTGTATTCTTGTCGCCACTTCTTAATGTCTTCTGCTTCTGTTAGGTCCATACCATTTCTGTCCTTTATTGAGCCCATCTTTGCATGAAATGTTCCCTTGGTATCTCTAATTTTTTTGAAGAGATCGCTAGTCATTCCCATTCTATTGTTTTCCTCTATTTCTAAAGCCTGTACCATTTCACTATAAATAAAATAATTACGTAGGGTAGGTTAATAATACTTCTAACAATAATTAACTCCAGCTACAAAGCAAACATTCCTTTTTATTATAGCTATATAAATATAAAAATCATCACCAGACATTAATGCTATTAGGTTACTGAGTACACTTCCTAATATTTAATTGCACAACTACTAGAATAAAGCCTAAAAGTATTTTCTGTTATATATCACAATCAGTTCTAACCTAATTCTTGGTTCTTAGGAAGCCTGTAATTTGAAGAAAGAATAGATATATTAACAATTCCAAATCTTAATATTGTTAAGCATACAAATAGGAGACAATATATAAAATTGATTTTTTAGTAACTCAAATATATCTAAAATTACAAAACTGTAAATAACACTTTTAAATGTTTCTGATCGAGATGAGTGTCTAAACAGTAAACATCAGTTTTATATTAACTACAGAGAAAAAACATTTTTTTCTAGTTTATTTCTAGACAAGTTAAAATAGGAAACTGCAATATGAAAATCTGAATTCCTAATATTTAATTGCACAACTACTAGAATAAAGCCTAAAAGTATTTTCTGTTATATATCACAATCAGTTCTAACCTAATTCTTGGTTCTTAGGAAGCCTGTAATTTGAAGAAAGAATAGATATATTAACAATTCCAAATCTTAATATTGTTAAGCATACAAATAGGAGACAATATATAAAATTGATTTTTTAGTAACTCAAATATATCTAAAATTACAAAACTGTAAATAACACTTTTAAATGTTTCTGATCGAGATGAGTGTCTAAACAGTAAACATCAGTTTTATATTAACTACAGAGAAAAAACATTTTTTTCTAGTTTATTTCTAGACAAGTTAAAATAGGAAACTGCAATATGAAAATCTGAAGGGTTAATGTAACTGACATTTACTTCTGAGGGTCAGCCAGCTTGGAGATCCAAGTGTAGAGTCCTGAAGCAGAACATGTTTTCCAAACCAGATGCTTCCTGACTGAGTCCAAAATACACTCTTGTTAAAGCAATAATTTTTTTCCCTTTAATCTTGGTTTAATTCTAAATTTAATTTCTCCATCTTTAAAAAATTATGGAAATAAATGTAAAATAAATTGGTTTAGGAAAAAACTTGAATGATTACACTTGTCATAAAAAATGATATTTACTTAATAACAACTGGCTTAATAATCACTAAATGAATATAAAAATCATATCCAGTAAATAAAGATGCTAACTACTCCAAAAGTAGAAAATAAATTAAAAAAATGCATTGTTATCATTTAAGTGTAATATTGATTATGCCAAAATTAGGGTGAAATATAAAAACAATCAGTTTATTTCAAAGCTTAAGATTACAAAAACAGTCTTTTTTTTAACTCGGGTTTTTTTTTATCACGAAGCACATACACTTAATTGAAGTTGACTATTCAGTGACATAGTAATATATATCTCTATAAAGGTTTAAATATTCTCATATAAGGTAATCAAAATAAAACATTTCAAATAGTTACTGTTTTATTTATTCTGATACATTTCACCTTTTTTGACAAATGAAGAACGCAACTGTTGGTCAACTAGTTCAGGAGGTCATTGCAGGGTAATGAAGAGACCACAGACCTTATGATTCTAGGAAGAGTGGTTCTGATCTTGAGTCTGCAATTGGTTAGCTAGATAATCCGGAACAAATCACTTGACCTCCTCCTAGACCTTATATTCTCAGTAAAGTGTGATAACTTTTTAGATTATCTTTTCAAGCTCTACAGTAAGAGATCATGTGAGGGACTATATTAAATCTCCAGTCAGTAGAATCTCTTATAGTACTTTGAACAGATAATTTTGCTCTAGTATCCTCTCTTGTAAGAAACAGGAATAATGTTCTGCTCTTCTTCCTGGGCACACAGATAGAATATATCTTCCAGCCTCTCTTAGAGTTACATGAGATCACGTGACAGAGTTTTGGTCAACAGATCTGAGTAAAAGAGATGTGTGTCAATCCGGGCCATTAAACACTCCCTTACCACCAGCCACCTCTGCCCCCTCCCCATCCTCTCTTTCCCCATTAACCCACAAAAGAGAGAGGGCTCCAAGGACTTACAGGAGTATGTAGCATCAAGATGGAATAGGTGATTCACAGAGCAAAATTCCCCTCTACCTCCTACCTCACAAATATGTCAACAAATTTTGGAGTATTTGCTACTACAGCTAACCTGTCCTAGTTTAGTATTCACAGAGGAATGTCACATACCACTCAAAACTTTTTTTGGGTGGTAGACTGAAAGAAATTACTTCACTCTGTATCTTCAGGCCTTATGTAGTATCTTGGCTGAGCTTACTCTTTCCATATTGTTGTCAGTTTCTTTAACATATTAAAACTTAGAAGGCTTGAGTTCTTTACTCAGTCTCTTTATCGAATAAACTATGAGCCCTCGGACAGTCACTTCTCCCTGAAGCTCATCAGTACAATTTAGGGGTTGAAATTTAATCTGAAAAGGGTTGGAATTTAATCTGAAAAGACCTAATTCTGGTATATAGCTTCTCTATATGCATTTTTTTTTTTTAAAAAGAAGAAAGAAAAGATCCCTTCCAACTCTAACATTTTGATTGTTAGATTCACTTTGGAATCTAGTCAACAGTTTAACTTCTTCATTGATCTCTATTTAATTATTCCTCCATTGAAGTTCATACTTGGAAATATTTTTGTCCAACAAAATACATCAGCTTATTTAAAAAATTTAAATCAAGGACAATTGCCAATTGTTAAAAAATTAAACATATCTTAAGTACTACCATGTGCTTAGTTGCTCAGTCGTGTCTGACTCTTTGTGACCACGTGGACTATAGCCCTCATGGGGATTCTCCAGGCAAGAATACTGGAGTGGGAGTGCCATGCCCTCCTCAAGTACTACCATATATACTCCTAATTTCAATCAAAAACAAAAAGAACTTAGTATTTCAAATGGATGATAAACAGACACATATATAAGTTTCCCAATGTGTTTTACAAGGTTGACAGTTAAGTCAGGAATCTGAGGATCCCAGATTGGTAATAGCACCGAATTGCTAGATGTCTCCCAATATTTCTCTCTCCTTTAATGATACAGTTGGGTACTTACACAGCAGCCTGGCGAAGGGCTATACTTAGTCTACCTTACAGATAAGTGTGACCATGTGACTAAACTCTGGCCAATGACATGAAAGTGGGAATGATATGTTCCATTTTCAGGTCTTTCCCTGAAAAGGATTAAGTGTACACTCTCCTAAATCTTATTCTTCTTCCCATAGGTTGAAGTCATTGTGGATCAGTAATGGCAGTCACATTTTGAGGATGGCACAGGTCCCCTCCACCAGCCCTGGTCAGCCACTGACCTCTGAAGGTTATAAGAGAAATTATCTTCTCTCTGCTTTGAGCCATTACATTTCACAGTCTTTGCTACACAGCTTTGACTGTACCCTAATACAGTAGGTGATGGTTGTGTCCTGATGTGAAATAAGGTTGAGCCATCTTGACTCCCATAAAATAGTTTTTCAATACACTGAATTCTATCCCCTATCATTTCTCCTTCTCCTACCTATCTAAGCATTCTTCTTGCCATTACTACATTAAATCAACATTCATCAAAGTCTTTATTTTACAAACATTATGGGGAAAATAACTATGCTTATATTTTTGCTACAATCCCAAGTGCAATGTCACTCAAAGTATTAAAATAAAAGTTAACAGATGATAGTAGAAATTTCCTTAAAAAGAGTAATCACTTACATAATGGTGGCATGTGCTCAGTTGCTAAGCTGTGTCCAACTTTTTGCCACCCCATGGACTGTAGCCTGCCAGGCTCCTCTGTCCATGGGATTTCCCAGGCACGAATACTGGAGTGGGTTGCCATTTCTTTCTCCAGGGGAATCTCCCCATCCTAGAGATGAACACAGGTCTCCTGCATTGGCAGGTGGATTCTTTACCACCAGGGAAGCCCAACTACATAATGGTGGTACCTTCATAGTTGATAGCAGTGACCATATTTTCAACAACCTTATATCTCCCACAGTAGCTAACCTATACCTTGTACACAGAAGATGTGTTGACTCAGAATCATAAATAGTGACAAAATAGCCATGTTCTTTCAGGGAACATAAATATTAGAGAAAGAGAATATTAAAACAGGTTTAAGTAACCATGCAATCAAATAGAATTCCCAATTGAAATGAATTTTCTAATTAAATGGATGTATTTTTTAAAATAAAGGCCTTTGGAAAAATAATTTCATGTTATCTTTGAGGTTAAATTAAATCACAGATATATACTACTTTGATCAATCAAAATATTACTTGTTTTAATTATTAATGTATTTTCACTACCAAGAACAGAAGCTGGTACCTGGCAGACACTCAAATGTTTGTTGAATTAATTAAAAATATCTTCTTTTTAAGCACACACTATA
Source organism: Aepyceros melampus (assembly GCA_006408695.1). Classification (NCBI taxonomy): domain Eukaryota; kingdom Metazoa; phylum Chordata; class Mammalia; order Artiodactyla; family Bovidae; genus Aepyceros; species Aepyceros melampus. The sequence goes on along the minus strand of SJXQ01011225.1, from coordinate 5,958 downwards.
TGCTAGGCACAGCAAACGCTACAGGGAACAAGAAGATAGTGTCTCTGCTCTTGTAAAGCTCAAGATCTACTGAAGCATAACAATAAAAGGGCAATTAGTCAGTTCAGTCGCGCAGTCGTGTCCGACTCTTTGTGACCCCATGAATTGCAGCACGCCAGGCCTCCCTGTCCATCACCAACTCCCGGAGTTCACTCAGACTCACGTCCATTGAGTCTGTGATGCCATCAAATATAAAAAGTATTAAAATAGGAGTAAGTAACAGGGTTCTACAGGAGCACATAAGATAAGCCTCTAACCCAGAATGGACTGAAAGATAGAGAGCAGAGCCAGGAGAAGCTAACTGGAAGAAGTAATATCTCAGCTGAAATATGAGTAGTAATTGGAGGGAAAAGGGTGAAGATCAAGTTGAGGGTAGAGAAATAATGACTTCAGCATTAGACTTATTTATTAAGTTTGAAATGATATCTATAGCTAGCATGCCAACTATTACCTCCCTACCCAATAGCTTCTTCCCAGTATCAAGGAAATAAAAATTGAAATAAGATACCACTTTTCAGTTAGAAATTTTATTAAGAGTTTTCAAAATTGTAAGCCCATTGCTGGGACGGGAGGGTATAATAATTACAATGGCAGGGGTAACAAACCACTCCAAACTTAGTGGCTTGATCAATAATCATTTATTTCTCATAGTTTCTGTGGGTCATGAATTAGAAAGGGCAGAGCCAGGAGGGGGCTAGCTGGGGCTGTCAACTGTGTATTTATAGTGGTCACTATATGTGACATGGCTCCAAGGGCAAGCATCTCAAGAACAAGCAAGCCAGGGGGAAGCTACATTACCTTTTATGATCTAGCCTTGGAAGTCAGGAAGCTTCAAGGACTTCCCTGGTGCTCCAGTGGCTAAGACTCTACACTTCCAATGCAGGGGGCCTGGGTTCAATCCCTGGTCTGGGAACTAGATCCCACAAGCTGCAACTAAGAGTTCTCATGCTGTGACTAAAGATCCCACATGCTACGGCTAAAAATCAGGTGAAGCCAAATAAATAAATGTGCTGTGCTCAGTCACTCAGTCATGTCTGACTCTTTGCGACCCCACGGACTCTAACCCACCAGGCTCTGTCCATGGATTTTCCAGGCAAGAATACTAGAGTGAGTTGCCACTTCCTTCTCCAGGGGATCTTCCTGACCCATGGATTGAACCCATGTCTCTTGTGTTGGCAGGTGAGTTCTTTACCACTAGCACCACCTGGGAAGGCCAAATAAATAAATAATAAATATTAAAAAACAACAACAAAAAAAGAAAGTCAGGAAGCTTCACTTCTACTGAATGGACTGAAAGATAGAGAGCAGAGCCAGGAGAAGCTAACTGGAAGAAGTAATATCTCAGCTGAAATATGAGTAGTAATTGGAGGGAAAAGGGTGAAGATCAAGTTGAGGGTAGAGAAATAATGACTTCAGCATTAGACTTATTTATTAAGTTTGAAATGATATCTATAGCTAGCATGCCAACTATTACCTCCCTACCCAATAGCTTCTTCCCAGTACCAAGGAAATAAAAATTGAAATAAGATACCACTTTTCAGTTAGAAATTTTATTAAGAGTTTTCAAAATTGTAAGCCCATTGCTGGGACGGGAGGGTATAATAATTACAATGGCAGGGGTAACAAACCACTCCAAACTTAGTGGCTTGATCAATAATCATTTATTTCTCATAGTTTCTGTGGGTCATGAATTAGAAAGGGCAGAGCCAGGAGGGGGCTAGCTGGGGCTGTCAACTGTGTATTTATAGTGGTCACTATATGTGACATGGCTCCAAGGGCAAGCATCTCAAGAACAAGCAAGCCAGGGGGAAGCTACATTACCTTTTATGATCTAGCCTTGGAAGTCAGGAAGCTTCAAGGACTTCCCTGGTGCTCCAGTGGCTAAGACTCTACACTTCCAATGCAGGGGGCCTGGGTTCAATCCCTGGTCTGGGAACTAGATCCCACAAGCTGCAACTAAGAGTTCTCATGCTGTGACTAAAGATCCCACATGCTACAGCTAAAAATCAGGTGAAGCCAAATAAATAAATGTGCTGTGCTCAGTCACTCAGTCATGTCTGACTCTTTGCGACCCCACGGACTCTAACCCACCAGGCTCTGTCCATGGGATTTTCCAGGCAAGAATACTAGAGTGAGTTGCCACTTCCTTCTCCAGGGGATCTTCCTGACCCATGGATTGAACCCATGTCTCTTGTGTTGGCAGGTGAGTTCTTTACCACTAGCACCACCTGGGAAGGCCAAATAAATAAATAATAAATATTAAAAAACAACAACAAAAAAAGAAAGTCAGGAAGCTTCACTTCTACTTTCTGTATTTCTGGAGACAGTTACAAAAGTCTCCCCAGGTGTCAGGTGAGGAACTAAATATCCTACCTTTCAAATAAGGTGCACCAAATGTACAGCATGTTAGATGGGATATGTATATATGATACAAAAAATAAAAATGCATAGGATACCAAAAAATGATACACAACAACATAACATTTCATACATATGGATGGAAAAAATATATATGAAAAATACAATCTTTCAAACAAGGAATATACTTAGTGCAGTCGCTCAGTCGTCTGACCCTTTGTGACCCCCATGGGCTGCAGAATGCAAGACTTCCCTGTAAATAACCAACTCCCGGAGCCTACTCAAACTCATGTCTGTCGAGTCAGTGATGCCATCCAACCATCTTATTCTCTGACATCCCCTTCTCCTCCTGCTTTCAATCTTTCCCAGTATCAGGGTATTTTCCAGTGAGTCGGTTCTTCGCATCAAGTGGCCAAAGTATTGGAGTTTCAGCTTCAGCATCAGCCCTTCCAATGAATATTCAGGACTGATTTCCTTTAGAATGGACTAGTTGGATCTCCTTGCAGTCCAAGGGACTCTCAAGAGTCTCCTCCAACACCACAGTTCAAAAGCATCAATTCTTCGGCACTCAGCTTTCTTTATAATTCAACTCTCACATCCAAACATGACTACTGGAAAAACTATAGCTTTGACTAGATGGACCTTTGTTGGTAAAGTAATGTCTCTGCTTTTTAATATGCTGTCTAGGTTGGTCATAGCTTTTCTTCCAAAAAGCAAGCATCTTTTAATTTCATGGCTGAAATCAACATTTGCAGTGATTTTGGAGCCCAAAAAAATAGTCTGTTACCGTTTCCATTGTTTTCCCATCTATCTGCCATGAAGTGATGGGACCAGATGCCATGATCTTCGTTTTCTGAATGTTGAGCTTTAAGCCAACTTTTTCACTCTCCTCTTTCACTTTCATTAAAAGGCTCTTTAGTTCTTCACTTTCTGCCATAAGGGTGGTGTCATCTGCATATCTGAGGTAATTGTCTTTCTCCTGGCAATCTCGATTCCAGGTTGTGCTTCATCCAGCCCAGTGTTTCTCATGAGGTACTCTGCATATAAGTAAAATAAGCAGAGTGACAACATACAGCCTTGATGTACTCCTTTCCAGATTTGGAACCAGTCTGTTGTTCCATGACCAGTTCTAACTGTTGCTTCCTGAACTACATACAGGTTTCTCAGGAGGCAGGTCAGGTGGTCTGGTATTGCCATCTCTTGAAGAATTTTCCACAGTTTGTTGTGATTCACACAGTCATCAAAGGCTTTGGTGTAGTCAATAAAGCAGAAGTAGATGTTTTTCTGGAACTCTCGCTTTTTTGATGATCCAACAGATGTTGGCAATTTGATCTCTGGTTCCTCTGCCTTCTCTAGATCCAGCTTGAACATCTGGAAGTCCATGGTTCATGTATTGCTGAAGCATGGCTTGGAGAATTTTGGGCATTACTTTACCAGTGTGTGAGATCAGTGCAATTGTGCAGTAGTTTGAACATTGTTTGGCATTGCCTTTCTTTGGGATTAGAAAGAAAACTGACCTTTTCAAGTCCTGTGGCCACTGCTGAGTTTTCCAGATTTGCTTGTATATTGAGTGCAGCACTTTCACAGCATCATCTTTTGGGATCTGAAATTCCATCACCTCCACTACCTTTGTTCATAGTGATGCTTCCTAAGGCCCACTTGACTTCACATTCCAGGATGTCTGGCTCTGTCATAGTCCGTGGTTTCTCCAAGCCAGAATACTGGTGGGTAATTGTTCCTTTCTCCAAGGGATCTTCCCAACCTAGGGATCAAAGCTAGGTCTGCTATGGCTTGGAGAATTTTGGGCATTACTTTACCAGTGTGTGAGATCAGTGCAATTGTGCAGTAGTTTGAACATTGTTTGGCATTGCCTTTCTTTGGGATTAGAAAGAAAACTGACCTTTTCAAGTCCTGTGGCCACTGCTGAGTTTTCCAGATTTGCTTGTATATTGAGTGCAGCACTTTCACAGCATCATCTTTTGGGATCTGAAATTCCATCACCTCCACTACCTTTGTTCATAGTGATGCTTCCTAAGGCCCACTTGACTTCACATTTCAGGATGTCTGGCTCTGTCACAGTCCGTGGTTTCTCCAAGCCAGAATACTGGTAGGTAATTGTTCCTTTCTCCAAGGGATCTTCCCAACCTAGGGATCAAACCTAGGTCTGCTGCTTTGCAGGTGGATTCTTTATCAGCTGAGCTACCAGGGAAGCCATTATTAGACCCAGAAATCCTTCTACTGTACAATATTGTACTACACTGGTTTCATATACACTTAACTTACACATAGTCAACTATATGTACTTAGCCCTACCTCCCAAAGCACTGCTAAGAATTACATTTTGTACATGTGCTCCATTATATATAGTGAATTACTATACATTGTTGTTTAGTGTCTCAGTCATGTCCAGCTCTTTTGCAACCCCATGGACTGTAGCCCACCAGGTTCCTCTGCCCATGGCATTACACAGGCAAGTGGAGTGGGTTGCCATTCCTTTCTCCAGGGGATCTTCCCAACCCAGGGATCAAACCTGTGTCTCCTGCACTGGCAGGTGGATTCTTTACCACTGAGCCACCAGGGAAGCCCTAAGTACTATATACATTATTATTATATTACTGTATAAAGATAGATACTTGAAGTCACATATTCTATAGTTCATAGGCAATTTAGAGTTTTCCAAGAGTAATTTTTTACTTTATGAAATTTTCATTATTTATTGAGTTTAGAATCTAGCTCCCAAGTAAGACAAGAGTTCCCTATACCAGGGATATTCTGACAATGAAGTTACCTACTAAGGATATTTTAAACATTTTAATTCTGTGCAGGAGCTTAAACAAGATGATATCTAGAATCCTGTCAATTGAGATATATTACTGTATAAAGATAGATACTTGAAGTCACATATTCTATAGTTCATAGGCAATTTAGAGTTTTCCAAGAGTAATTTTTTACTTTATGAAATTTTCATTATTTATTGAGTTTAGAATCTAGCTCCCAAGTAAGACAAGAGTTCCCTATACCAGGGATATTCTGACAATGAAGTTACCTACTAAGGATATTTTAAACATTTTAATTCTGCGCAGGAGCTTAAACAAGATGATATCTAGAATCCTGTCAATTGAGATTCTATAACTATACTTAATTCAATTTGTACCAGAAAAAGATTCATGGCCTGATGTTTAATATATATTTTGAAGTAGTAAAAATACTACCAATAATTAGGAAAAACTTTCCCATCAGAATTAAAACTATCAACAAAGGAAACAATAAGATGGATTTTTTCTTTTTTAATAAAGCCCAATTTTCATATTCTTCTGAAATCATGCTACAATCATGGCCTGACTAATGGTCTATGGTCAAAAATTAAATAGGTCTATCTCATGTACATGTCATCTTTACATATGCTACAGAAATAAACCAGAGGAAAAAAGCTATATGCAAAACAGTGCTCTCAGCATTATTTAAAGTAGCTTTTAAAAAATCAGAAATACTCTATTTTATCTATATGAGATGATGGATGTTAACTAAACCTACTGTGGTAGTCATTTCACAATATATGTA
>SJXQ01011224.1:427792-526585 GCA_006408695.1 Aepyceros melampus | reverse complement strand
TCTTGTTCCTGACTTTAGGGGAAAGGCTTTCAATTTTTCACCATTGAGGATAATGTTTGCTGTGGGTTTGTCATATATAACTTTTATTATGTTGAGATATGTTCCTTCTATTCTTGCTTTCTGGAGAGTTTTTATCATAAATGGATGTTGAATTTTTTCAAAGGCTTTCTCTGCATCTATTAAGATAATCATATTGCTTTTATTTTTCAGTTTGTTAATGTGTATTACATTGATTAATTTGCAGATATTGAAGAATCCTTGCATCCCTGGGATAAAGCCCACTTGGTCATGATGTAAGATCTTTTTAATGTGTTGTTGGATTCTGATTGCTAGAATTTTGTTCAGGATTTTTGCATCTATGTTCATCAGTGATATTGGCCTGTAGTTTTCTTTTTTTGTGGCATCTTTATCAGGTTTTGGTATTAGGGTGGCATCATAAGGTTTAAATGGATTCTTTCAACCCAAATAAGTTTCTGCATTTGATGGTGCTGACTTGAGTATGCTACATTTGATGATGGGTGCCATGTTCCTGGACTTACGGCCTCATCACTTCAATCTCTCACACTTACAATTTCTTTCTGCTTTTACTTCAGAACCTCAGTTTACTTAGATCTGAAGTTTTCTTTACTATTTTTCTTTACTAGTTAGCAATTCTGAGTCTATAGACTTAAGATCTACATTTGGAGTGTTTTGTTGGAAATGAGCAATGACACAGTCTTTTTTAAGTATAAAGAATACAGAACTGAAGCTTAGAATTGGTTAAAAAAAAAAAATACTTGGTCACTGGACCAGAGGAAAGTAGATAACATGGAAAGGACTGAAATAAAAGATTGGGAAATGTAGATGAAATGAATAGATGTAATGTTTGGAAAATTGCAATTAGATGATTGAATTGATTTGGACAAAGTGGGTAAGCAAATAATATGTGGTAGCATAGAAGAAAGAATGTTGTTTAATTCATAATATTAAATAAACTCTAGGAAGAGAGATGGCAAGAATGAAGTGATACATCTGTAAAAAAAAAAAATGTTTCTTTCTTTTGCACTGTTCTTCACAGAGTAGATTGTTCCAGAGTTGCATTTATTAATATACCACCTGTATTAGTTTCCTGTGGCATCTGTAACAAATTGCCATGAACTTGGTGGCTAAAATAATGGAAATTGTGTCAGCAAGGCTGCACTCACCTGGAGGGCTGTAGGAGGGAATCTGTTCTTTGTCTCTTGTAGTTTCTGAGGGCAGCCAAGTTCCCTGCCTGGTGGCCTCATCACGTCAGTCTCTGTGTCTGTCTTGTCTCCACACTTTTCTCTGCATCTGTCTGTCTAATCCCTCTTTGACTGTCTCTTATAAGGACAAAGATTATGGGAATTAGAACCCATCCATGTAATCCAGCATACTTTCTTCATCTCACTATCCTTAATGTAACTACACCTGTAAAACTTTCCCACTGAAGGTAACATTCACAAGTTCCAGGGATTGAGAGTTGGTATTTTGCAGCCCATCACTGAGGCCATTATATTACCCAATGGCGACTAGCCAAGAGGATGGCTGTGGGCTGAGAACCCAGTTATTTCTCTGTCTGAGACGCTGGACCACTGAACACCTGGGAGCACATGAACCATTTTACAGTTTTCACAATGGTTATCATCAGCACTTAGGACATTGAGAAGAATATTGCCAAAGAGGATATGTGCTTGCTTAGTTGCTTCAGTCGTGTCGAAATCTTTGCAACCACATGGACTGTAGCCTACCCAGCTTCTCTGTCCATGGGATTCCCCAGGCAAGAATACTTGAGTGGGTCTCTGTAGCCTCCTCTGGGGGATCTTCCTGACCCAGGGATGGAACCCACGTCTCTTGCATCTAACCTGCATTGACAGATGGGTTCTTTACCACTAGTGCCACCTGGGAAGCCCAAAGTGGGTGTGTGTGTAGTTCTGTGTAGTTGCTAAGTCATGTCTGACTCTACAACTCCATGGACTGTAGCCTGCCAGGCTCCCCTGTCCATGGGATTCTCCAGGTAAGAATACTGGAGTGAGTTGCCATTTCCCTTCCAGGGGACCATCCTGACCCAGGATTAAACCCACGTCTTCTGCATTGGCAGGCAGGTTCTTTATCAGTGAGCCACCAGGGAAGCCCCTAAACCTGAGTTTGTTTCTGTTTTGCATGTGTATTCATTTGTATTGTTTTTAAATTGCACAAAAGAGATATCATGCATTTCATAAGATAAGGCTTCACCTAGAAGGGAATCTCAAAGACATAATTGACTGTGAAGGAGCAATGGATTTCCAAAGTGTCTCTACCCATAGAAGATTCAAATGAATAGCATTTATTAAGGAAAAACTTAAGAAGTGAGAGATTTTAGAACCCCTTTTATAAGTGAGGGATTTCTTTTAGAAGTGAAGGATTTCTTTATACATTATGTGCTCTGTCACTCAGTTGTGTCTGACTCTTTGTAACACCCTTGACTGTAGTGCACCAGGCTCCTCTGTTGATGGAATTTTTCAGGCAAGAATACTGGGGCAGGTTGCCACTTCCTCCTTCAGGGGATCTTCCCAACACAGGAATCCAATCCACATCTCTTGCATCTCCTGCATTGGCAGGAGGTTTCTTTACCACTGTGCCACCTGGGAAGCCCTTCATTTATACAAACTAAACTGAACCACTTCTTTTTGAAATATTGACCTCAATGTCTTCATCTTCTCCAAATAAGTATACTTTCCTTACTGATTATTAAAGAAACAATGTTGAGGGAAAGGCCATCATGGTAAGTACCTGAAGCAATCCATCATTTCCTCTATTAAAAAAGAAGTCCCAGCTGCTAAAACAACCAAGAAAAGGTTTCCACTTCCATAGGAACTGTTCATGGCTTCGTGCAAAGAGGATGAACTTGAAGTTAGAGAAAATCTACTTATCTGACTATTTTACCAGCTGTGATTTTGTGTATCACAGAATTTCTTTGAGCTTCAGTATTCCTTGTATGGTAGAAATTATCATATTGACATCACAAGGATGCTGTCATTGAAATAGGATCATAAATGAAAACATTGAATGTGGTTCCTAAAAACATAATTTACATCTTATTTTTTGTTATGAAAAGAAGACTTATGTAGCAAAAAGCAGAAACACACTCAGAAAGACCAGTCAGGCAGAAATTCTACACGTAATCTATTGTAACCCTCTTTTACCATTTATTTAGCTGTTAATAATGCCAATTATTCCAAATATACTACTGGGCATTAATATTTTCCTTTTATATATGCCTAGAAGAACCATGTTAGCTGTTTGCTAATGATTTTCTTATTGTTTGGGGAGCACAAAGTGTGTGATGTTGTCCTGCTTTGCCTGTAGTTAGGTGACAATCATACTAAATTATGACCAATAAAATGTAGGCAAAAGTAATACATGCCACTTGTAGGCCTGGCCCCTCATGAAATATTCCATTCAGTGTTTATTCCCTTTTTTGGTAGACAGAAAACTCAATAAGTCTTTGAAGTCCTGGATCAGTGGTTGGCAAACTACAGCCAGTGGGCCAAATCCAGCTGGATACCTTCTTGTGTCAATAATATTTTATTGGAATAGACACATGTCCATTGATTAATGCTGATTTCTGGCTACAGTGGCTGTGTTGAGTGGTTTAACTGTGACCATATGACCCACAAAACCTAAAGTATTAATCACTGGCCCTTTACATAAGAAGCTTCTTGATCCCTTCCCTAGAGGTTAATAGACCTGTAAGATGGAAGGAGGCTGAGTCCCTAAATGATTGCACAGAGCAGAACTGCTTCTCTTCCTCCCTTCCAGCAGCTCCTTGGTGACTCATGTTGGATTCAGTTCAGTTCAGTCGCTCAGTGTTGGATTACAGTGTGACAAATAAACCTCTGTCCTGTTTAAATTAGGAGATTTTGTAGTTTTTCAGCTTACAGGAATTGTGTACAGAAAGTGAGAGGATGCTTTAACAAAACCTTAAATATGTGGCATATTTAAGTATAGCCTGGTGAGTTACATAAGAACTGTTATCAGAGGTTGGTAAAATGTCTATGTTTTATAATGGCAAGGAATTTGGTAAAAGCAGTTCCTACAATAACATGGAAGTGGACCACATACTTCTTTAAGTCAGTAGGTAAAAAAATGAAAAAAGAAAAAATGTGTGTTGATTGCTATTTCTTGCTATTGACACAATATTACAAGAATTTAGTGAGCTCTGAAGTTTTAAGACTTACCAATTAGCAACCAGAGGTGAAAGGAAATAGAATTGAGAAATTAAGGGTCTTTCAGTGTTATAAAAGTTTCAAGACCAAAGACAATGAAAGGTTAGATTTCTAAAAAGCTTTGAGCTATGAATAAAATGCATAGAGATTATGCAGCTGAACATTGACTCAGGCTGCAGCAAATATGAGATTAATGGTGCTATACTCAACTCCTAGATTATTATTTCAGGTACTTGCAAGATCAGTTCAGTTCAGTTCAGTTCAGTCAGTCATCTCCTACTCTTTGCGACCCCAAGAGGCTTGCAGACACCATGGACTGCAGCACGCCAGGCCTCCCTGTCCATCACCAACTCCTGGAGTTTACTCAAACTCATGTCCATTGATTTGGTGATGCCGTCCAACCGTCTCATCCTCTGTTGTCCCCTTCTCCTCCTGCCTTCAATCTTTCCCAGCATCAGGGTCCTTTCAAATGAGTCAGTCCTTTGCATCAGATGGCCAAAGTATTGGAGTTTCAGCTTCAGCATCAGTCCTTCCAATGTACATTCAGGACTGATTTCCTTTAGGATGGACTGGTTGGATCTCCTTGCTGTTCAATAGACTCTTAAGAGTCCTTTCCACCACCACAGTTCAAAAGCATAAATTCATCAGCACTCAGCTTTCTTTATAGTCCAACTGTCACATCCATACATGACTACTGCAAAAACCAGAGCCTTGACTAGATGGACCTTTGTTGGCAAGGTAATGTCTCTGCTTTTGAATATGCTGTCTAGGTTGTTCATAATTTTCCTTCCAAGAAGTAAGCATCTTTTAATTTCATGGCTGCAGTCACCATCTGAAGTGATTTTGGAGCCCAAAATAGCCACTGTTAAATTGAGGGGGATGGGTATATGGGTGTGGCAAGCAATAAAGAAATACAAGCAGATTTGAAGAGGATATAAAGAAATTTAAGTATGACTGCCAGTTCAGAGGGCTTTTTTTAGTGGCTCAGATGGTAAAGAATCTGTCTGTAATGAGGGAGACCTGACTTCAATCCCTGGGAAGATCCCCTGGAGGAGGGCATGGCAACCCCCACTGGTATTCCTGCCTAGACAATCTCATAGACAGAGGAACCTGGCAGGCTATGATCCATAGGTCGCGAAGAGTCAGACATGACTGAGCATGAGTGTGCACCAGTTCAGACAGCTGATTGGAGCCAAATAAATCAGGAGACTGCTTAGTTTTTCCAGTAACTGTATTTGCCAGGGAACGTCTAAATATTGAATGAAAAACAAAATCTTCAAGAATCACACTGTAAACTTTAAAACAAGCCCCATGGGGCAGAGAGCTGCAAGAGTCAGATGTTAGTGAAATATATAGACCTTGTAGACCTGCCGTGTGATACCAGGACAGAAAGGAAAGAATCCTGGGTTTCTGAAAACCTACATAGAGCAAGGTCCCTTTTGAAAAGTGATATGATTACTTAAGTCACTGAGCTTTCCAGATCTATGATGATCCAGTTAGGGTTTACTCCACAAATACAACCTCATGAATTCTCACTCCTGATTTTATTTTGCATTTCTTATCATGTTATGTTATTTTATGTAGCTTTTCTCATTTGACTGCACAATTTGAAAATTTCACAGACTTCTTTCTTAAACATTGTATCTTTGTTTCCTATATTTTACATTCAGTCCCACTTCTAAATACTGCATCCAAAGATCAAAATAGAACAAAACATCATATTGAAACTTATATATCTTTGCATATAGTCTCTTTCAGCTCCCACTTAAAACTATTTGTTTTAGCAGCACATTTTAGACCCATTTTATGGCCTATGAGATATTGGGACAGTATTATCTCTTTTTAATATTGGTGACTTTGGATTTGTTTTAGCTTTATTTCAATTGATTTTGCCTTTTCCACATCCTTTCCCCCTTTTCTTTATCATTTACTTTGTAAAGAGTTTTTCTGGCTCTCTGAACTCCTGACTTCTTGAGGAGAAAGAAAATAAAATTCCAGTAGTGCCATTTCTTATGAACAGTCCAAGAATAAATCTTTTTAATAACATGGTACTCAACCTCTCTCCAACAAACTTGTATATTTTCTCATTGTTTCTATAACTTCATAAGAGCTAAAGTTTGAAAATGTACCATTTTGATATAGCGCTTAATAATTACAAAACATTGGTATTGAAAAACAATCTCGTTATCAGCTGGTTCAAAGTGAAATTAAACACTTTGTTGGGATATAATTTTCAATCATATTTTTCAATCTTCAGTCACAAATGTAATCTTTTGGCTGAGAGGTCTGACGATTTTTTGATCATGAGTTTAGATGTAAACTAAAATGACTCTTCTAACAGTTTTCTGACTTCTTTATTACACTTCTGTGCTAGAAATATTGTGAGACTAAGTAACGTGAAGGACAAAGGGAAAAATACTTGAATTGTTTTTGAATTGTGCACAATGTAGAATAAACAAAGCTGATAAGAGTGATTTCTAAGAATTAAGGTCCTTTTTAACCCCTAAGCTGAATAGATTATACATTGAAAATGTTTATATAACTTAAGCAAAGTTTTTTTGATTTCCTAAAAATAAGACCTGTAAACATTATCAGATACATAGCATATGATTGTAGTAATATTATATATATCAGGGCTTACCTGGTAGCTCAGAGGTTAAAGCGTCTGCCTGCCATGCGGGAGAACTGGGTTCAATCCCTGGGTTGGGAAGACCCTCTGGAGAAGGAAATGGCAACCCACTCCAGTATTCTTGCCTGGAGAATCCCATGGATGGAGGAGCCTGGCGGGCTCTAATGTTTATATAACTTAAGCAAAGTTTTTTTGATTTCCTAAAAATAAGACCTGTAAACATTATCAGATACATAGCATATGATTGTAGTAATATTATATATATCAGGGCTTACCTGGTAGCTCAGAGGTTAAAGCGTCTGCCTGCCATGCGGGAGAACTGGGTTCAATCCCTGGGTTGGGAAGACCCTCTGGAGAAGGAAATGGCAACCCACTCCAGTATTCTTGCCTGGAGAATCCCATGGATGGAGGAGCCTGGCGGGCTCCAGTCCACGGGATTGTAAAGAGTACCTATATCTGAATAACTTAGTATATATTTGAATGTGTGATTTTTAAAAACTGTAATCCTATGAAAAATCTGGAGAAAGACATTTGAAATATTCTCTCACTAGACATTTGATGATAGAATTTCTTTTGCTCTTGGTCTTATTTGCATAATCCGTGCATTGATTATTGCTTCCCTCTGATCTAAATAAAAAATCATGATTTTATTGTGTGCAATTTTAAATTCTATACCATAAACTTCTGTGTGGCATATTTATGATTTGCTTTATAATATTACATATTTTTGATGGGTTATAAAATATGGACAGTTACTTTTTTGGAATACAAGTTTCTTTGCATTGTGAGAGTTTAGTATTTTCTTACATAGTTGAATATGCATCTACCCAGCAATTCTGTTCCTAAATATTAATGCAAGTGTATTTAACACATTTCTGTCCATAAATATTGCAATATAAAACATGTTTATAACATCTTGGCAAATCACTGAGGAAAAAAAAAAATCAAACATCCTTAAAAGGAGAAATGATTTAACAAACTGTAGTATATTCATACAATGGGGTACCACTCACTATGTTTGTAATAGCCAGGACATGGAATCAACCTAGATGTCCATCAGCAGAAGAATGGATAAGAAAGCTGTGGTACATATACACAATTGTGTATTACTCAGCCATTAAAAAGAATACATTTGAAACAGTTCTAATGAGGTGGATGAAACTGGAGCCTATTACACAGAGTGAAGTACGCCAGAAAGAAAAACATCAATACCGTATACTAAGGCATATATATGGAATTAGAAAGATGGTAATGATAACCCTGTATGTGAGACAGCAAAAGAGACACAGATGTATAGAACAGTCTTTTGGACTCTGTGGGAGAGGGCAAGGGTGGGCTGATTTGGGAGAATGGCATTGAAACATGTATATTATCATATGTGAAACAAATTGCCAGTCCAGGTTCGATGCATGATACAGGATGCTCGGGGCTTGTGCACTGGGATGACCTAGAGGGATGGTATGGGGAGGGAGGTGGGAAGGGGGTTCAAGATGGGAACAGGTGTACACCCGTGGCAGATTCATGTTGATGTATGGCAAAACCAATACAATATTATAAAGTAATTAGCCTCCAATTAAAATAAATAAATTTATATTTAAAAATGATAGTGCATTTTTGACGCATGTAACAACTTGGACACATCTCAAAAAATAATTATATGTGAGAGTGAATTATGTGCATATCTTCCCAACTTTGTGTATGGAATCTCTTTTTGGTGGCTTGAAATTAAATGTTTATACCATAGAATGAAAATTCTTCAAATTAGGGCTTCCATTCTCCTGTCACTGCCCCCCACCCCCTCCCCCCCACCCCCCCCCCCTTTTTTTTTTTTTTTTCTGTAAAGCGCCCATAGTGAATATTTTAGGCTTTGGGGATCATATAGTCTCTGTGACAACTAGTCAACTCTGCCTTCATAGGGAGAAAGAGGCACAGAAAGTACTAAATGTATGGCTGTGTTAAAACAAAACAATACAAACAAACAAAAAAAAAACTGTACTAACAGAAATGAGCAACTGGCTAGATTTGGCCTTTGAGCTTTGGTTGGCAGAGTCCTGATCTGAGCTAAACCGATCTAACTCTCCAACCGGTTTCCTGAACCACTACACTTGTTGGCAGCATCCTATCTGCAATGCTAGAATCACCTGAGGAAGCTCTATGACTATTAATGACCAGTTTCCACTCCAGAAAATGAATTCAGAACTCTTTGGGTCAGGCCAGGGCCTTGGCATTTTTTTTTGTTTTAAACTTCTGAATGAGACAAATGTACAGTCAGTGTTAAGAACCACTGTCCTACATAGTATTATCTCAAAAATGCAGGAAACCACCTTTATTATTCCTTTGATGAAAAAAAAAAAAATCAGGTGTAGAGCTGACTGGAGCAAAGGTGCAAGCACAGCAAGAAGCTCTGTATTAAGAGTTATTCACTGAAACAAATTATGGTGCTCATTTAAAAATTCTCATATAATGCAACAGGAATATTTTATTTTGAAAATAATTTAAAACTTACATATATTGAAATTAAAATACCAACTGTATGCTAGGTAATTTTAAAAGGTATGACTAAGTTCCTTAAAACTTCAATTTCATAACTTGTGCTCTAACCTTAGGTTTTCTAATAGGGGAGGTGGAACAACTCCTAAAATGTCTCACTTCTAGAGAACTCACAAACCTACCAACAGATAGACATTCTAATTCCCTGTGTCCATACAAAAAGAGCTGTTTTCTGTTTAAGTCATTTGGGACAGTTAAATCGTCTTTGTATTCTTTTTTAATGCATCTAGGCACCCCACACAATGTCTAACCTACAAGGGTAATTTGTCTACTGTGTTTCTGTTTTTTTCTTTTTTTTTTTTTACTTTTAGCCCATTTGGAAGATAGGGTTGTTTTAAATTATATTTGGGTTTCCAGACCATTATCCTTTGTGTAGCCTCATCTTTGGACTGACTGTGGCCAGGACAGTTATTGAGTTCCTTGTCAAGGTGGGTAACCTGCAAATTTTGGCTGTTTAGATAACAGATTGTGTTTCTTTTTGTAGGAAGATCTGAAAGATTTTTCAAATACTAAACTAGTATTATGAGGACTTATTGTTGGTCATCTTGCTCTGCTTATTATGAATCTGGGGAAATCAGTGCCCATTATTTGTATTCAGAAGGATGAAAAAAATGTCATTTAAGATTGCTTTGAGATGGCCATTTAGAGTTAAGTACATTTCAGTCACTTTTCTATTACTCCCTACAAATGGCCTTAGTGAATTAATTTGTGGGGGTCAGTGAGGGTCAGAAGCTGGCAAGCTAAACATGATTTATCTGAAAGAGTGTGCACAACCAGGGATTGTCACTAGAGATACAGATAGTTCCTCATAACTAGCACATTGTCAAATATGTATATGTATGATGCCAAGGGCTTCAGTGGTAAAGAACTGAAAGTGGCACAGTGGTAAAGAACACACCTGCCAATGTAGGAGACACAAGAGACATGGGTTTGATTCCTGGAGTAGGAAATGGGAACCTACTCCAGTATTCTTGCTTGGAAAATCCCATAGACAGAGGAGCCTGACAGGCTACAGTCCACGGGATCACAGTGTTGGACATGACTGAGTACACACACATGTCAAACTTCCTAATAAACACTGAAAATTTTGTTAAATATTTGGCATTTCCATGTAAAAAAATTTACTTGCACTGAGAAGACATTGTATCAAAAGCCATACCATAAAATAAGAATGTAGTAAGCCTAGAAAGTAGGTAATATCGCTGCATCAAACTCCTTACTAAAAGTCTGTAAATTAAACAGCTTACAGATCTGTTGACTCACTTCCATTCAGTTTAGGCATATTATATTGTTAAAATTACTGTATTAAATTTACATAAGTATAGCACATGTAATGAGAAGTGCACAAATGTTAAGCATGCAACTTGGTTACACATGTGAGCCTTTCAGATTAAGATAAAGAACATTGCTAGTATATGCATGGAGAAGGCAATGGCACCCCACTCCAGTACTCTTGGCTGGAAAACCCCTGGACGGAGGAGCCTGGAAGGCTGCAGTCCATGGGGTCGCTGAGGGTCAGACACAACTGAGCGACTTCATTTTCACTTTTCACTTTCATGCATTGGAGAAGGAAATGGTGGCCTACTCCACTACTCTTGTCTGGAGAATCCTAGGGATGGGGGAGCCTGGTGGGCTGCCATCTATGGGGTCGCACAGAGTCAGACACGACTGAAGTGACTTAGCAGTAGCAGCAGTATATGCATCCTTCTCTGTCACTATTTCCCAAAGATAACTGTTATTTTGACTTTATCACATAAATTATTTTTACTTTATTTTTTACTTTTAAATAGTTGGAATCACATGTACATTTTTTATTTATCTTCTCATATACTTAGGATATTTATGTTATGTGTAGAATAACTATACAACATTCTTTTTATTTTTTGTTGTAAAAATCATATAAAACCTATTCTCATAAATTTTAAGTGTATAGTACAGTATTGTTAACTATATGCACATCATTGTACAGTTATGTCTAGAAATCTTCCAACTTGTATGACTGAATAGCATTTCCTCATTTCTCCTTGTCCCTGAATCCCTGACAGTCACCAATCCACTTTCTGCTTCTATATATTAGATTATTTATTGATTATCCATTTTAAATATAGCAGTGTGTACATGTTACACTGCTACCAACTATTCCTTCCCCAAACCTTTCTCCCTTTGGATAATCATAAATTCATTCTCTTAGACTATGAATCTATTTCTACTGTGTTAACCACCTGGCAGTCAAGTCACTCCATTGTATTTAGAGAACACATTTTCCTTATCCATAAAGTGGTATTTCTTCCACTTTTTGACTGTTGTCATGAACCGTTATTTTTGTGCAGTCAGTAAGTCATGTCTGACTCTTAGCGACTCCGTGGACTGCAACACACCAACTTCTCTCTCCTACACTCTCTCCCAGAGTTTACTCAAATTTATGTCCACTGAGTTGATGATACTATCTAACCGTCTCATCCTCTGCCGTGCTCTTCTCCTTTTGCCTTCAATCTTTCTCAGCATCAGAATCTTTTCCAATGAGGAGACTCTTCACATTAGGTGGCCAATGTAATTGAGCTTCAGCTTCAGCATCAGTCCTTCCAGTGAATATTCAGGTTGACTTTCTTTAGGATTGATTGGTTTGATCTCCTTGCAGTCCAGCGGACTCTCAAGAGTCTTCTGCAACACCACAGTTCAGAGCATCAGTTCTTCAGTGTTCAGCCTTCTTTATGGTCCAACTCACATTCATATATGTGAAAAAGCAAAGCTTTGGCTATCTGAACCTTTTTGGCAAAGTGAGGTCTCTGCTTTTTAATACACTGTCTATATTTGTCATAGCTTTCCTTCCAAGGATCAAACATCTTCTAATTTTCTGGCTGAGGTCAATATCTGCAATGATTTTGGAGCCAAAGAAAATAAAATCTACCACTGCTTCTACTTTTTCCTCTTCTGTTTGTAATGAAGTGATGGGACTGAATGTAATGATCTTAGTTTTCTGAATATTGAGTTTTAAGCCAGCTTTTTACTCTCTTCTTTCACTCTCATCAAGAGACTCTTTAGTTCCTCTTCATTTTCTGCCTTTGGAGAGGTACATTTGCATATCTGAGGTTGTTGATATTTCTGACAGGAATCTTTATTCCAACTTGTGATTCCTCCAGCCCAGCATTTCACATGTGTACTCTGCGTATAAGTTATATAAGCAGAGTGACAATATATAGCTTTGTCATACTCCTTTCCCAATTTTGAACCAGTCAGTTGTTCCATGTCTCATTCTAACTGTTGCTTCTTGGCCCACATACAATTTTCTCAGGAGGCAGGTAAGGTGGTCTGGTATCCCCATCTCTTCAAGAATTTTCCACAGTTTGTTGTGATCCACACAATCAAAGACTTTCATACCATAGTCAGTGAAACAGAAGTAAATGTTTTTGGAAATTCCCTTGCTTTTTCTATGATCCAGTGGATGTTGCAGGAGTGATCTCTGGTTCTTCTGCATTTTCTAAATCCAGCTGTACATCTGGAAGTTCTTGGTTCATGTACTGCTGAAGCCTAGCTTGAAGATTTTGAGCATAACTTTGCTAGCATGTGAAACAGGTGCAGTTGTGCGGTAGTTTGAATTGTCATGAATGTTAGTTAGCAAATATCCCCTTGAGATTGTGATTTCAGTTCTTCTGGTTTAAAGACCCAGAGTGGGATTTCTGAATTATATGGTAGTTCTATTTTTGTTTGTTTTAGTAAATTTCATGCTGTTTTCTATGCAGGCAACATCATTTTATATTTCCACTAACAATGAGCAGAGTTTCCAATTTTTATCCATCTTCACCAGCACTTACTATTTTCTCTTATTTTTATAATGGTCATCCTTATAGCTGTGAGGTCATATTTTATTGTGGGTTTGATTTATATTTTTTCTGATATTAATGATGTTGAGAATCTTTTTATATAGCTGTTGGCCATTTTCATAATGGTTTATTTAATTTCTGCTATTGAATTGTAGGGATTTCTTATATATTTTTTGTGTTACTACATATCAGATGGGCTTCCCCACTAGATCAGTGGTAAAGAATCTGCCTGCCAATGCAGGGTATGGAAGTTTGATCCCTGGATTAGGAAGATCCCCTGGAGAAGGAAATAACAGCCCATTTCAGTATTCTTGCCTGGGACTACCCATGAACAGAGGAACCTGGAGGGCTGCAGTCTTGAGGACCTGGAGGGCTACAGTCAGACACCACTTAGCAACTAGCAACAACCTATCAAATATATGATTTGCAAATAATTTCTCCCATTCTGTAGACTGCCATTTCATTTTGTTGATTGTTTTCTTTGTTGTACAGATGCTCTTAAGTTTATTATAGTCTCATTTTATTTATCTTTGCTTTTGTTGCTTATACTTTTGATATTGTATCAAGACATCACTATCAGTGCCAAAGTTATCAGACACTTTGGGCTCAATTAATTTTATATTTTTTTGGATATTATGCTCAGGTCTGTAATCAATTTTCAGTGATTTTTGTGAATAATGTAAGATAAGAGTCCAATTTCCCTCTTTCACATGTGTTGATCCAGATTTCCCAGCACCTTTTGTTTGAAGAGACTGTCCTTTCTCCATGGTGTAGTCTTGTCACACTTTTTGTACATCATTGACCTTAAGTGTTTGATTTATTTCCATGCTCTGTATTTGTTCCTTTGATCTATATGTCTATCTTTATGCCAGTGACATACTATTTTGATTACTTTAGCTTTGAGTTATGTTTTGAAGCCAGGAAGTATAATGCCTTTAGCTTTTCTTTTTGGGGTCTCTTGTAGTATCTCATGCATTTTAGGACTTTTTCACTTCTTAAAATTTGTTATTGAGATTTTCACAGGGGTTGCAATTAAATTTACAGTTGACTGTTGAACAACATGGGCTTTCCAGGTGGCTAAGTGGTAAAGCATCCACCTGCCAATGCAGGAGACACAGAAATGGTGGGTTCAGTCTCTGGGTTGGGAAGATCCCCTGGAGAAAGAAAATGACAACCTACTCCAGTATTCTTGCCTAGGAAATCCTATGGACAGAGCCTGGCAGGCCACAGTCCCTGGGGTCGTAAAGAGTCAGACATGACTGAATGACTGAGCACACATGTTGGAAGAACGTGGGAGTTAGGGGCACTTGACATCCAGCATGGGTGAATATCTGTGTATAGCTTTATAGTCAGCCCTTTGTATTTGTGGTTCCGGATCTCAAATTCAACAATCCATGTAGTATTGTACTGCATATGTACTGAAAAAAATTTACATGTAAGTGGATCTGTGCAGTTGAAACCCATATTATGTAAGTGTAAACTATTTTTGCATCATTTTTTACTTTCTTTTAGCAATATTTTAGTGATGTCAGTGTTCAAATATTTTTCTTCATTGGATAAATTTATTCCTAAGTATTTTATTCTTTTTGATACTATTGTAAATAGGATTGTTTTCTTAATTTATTTTTTTTTGTAACTTTGCTGAATTTATTACTTTTAACATTTCTTTTGTGGGATTTTTTGGGTTGTCTATATATGATATGTCATCTACAAATAGGGAAAGTCTTACTTCTTTGCTTCTAATTTGATTACTTTTTATTTCTTTCTTTCTTTTTTTTTTTTGCCTAAATTCATGGGACTTATATTACTACGTTGAATAGAAATGGCAAAAGTCAGCTTCATTGTCTTTTTTCTTGATCTTAAAGGAATAGTTTTCAGTTTTGTTTTTGTTTTTGTTTTTTTAAACAATAAGTATAATGTTGCTTGCTTGCTTGCTAAGTCACTTCAGTTGTGTCCGACTCTGTGTGACCCCATAGACGGCAGCCCACCAGGATCCCCGTCCCTGGGATTCTCCAGGCAAGAACACTGGAGTGGGTTGCCATTTCCTTCTCCAATGCATGAGAATGAAAAGTGAAAGTGAAGTCACTCAGTCGTGTCCGACTCTTAGCGACCCCATGGACTGCAGCCTACCAGGCTCCTCTATCCATGGGATTTTCCAGGCAAGAGTACTGGAGTGGGCTGCCATTGCAGTGTACACTTACCATATATGACTTTTGTTGTTGTCATTGTTTAGTTATTAAGTCGTGTCTGGCTCTTTTGTAGCCGCATGTACTGTAGTCTGCTAGGCTTCTCTGTCCATGGGATTTCCCAGGAAAGAATACTGGAGTGTGTTGCCTTGTCCTCCTCTTGCGGATCTTCCTGACCCAGGGATTTCACTCTCATCCACTCACTGGCAGGTGGATCCTTATCACTGAGTCACCAGGGAAGCCCCATTAACCAGTTAGAAAACATCCACAAAATGCTTAAAGAGATTTTTTTTAATTAAAAATAAACAATATAAAATAAGCAATATCTAGGAAAAATTTTTAAACATTAATATAAGACTTAAAGAAATGAAAAGGCATGTGACATTAAAAAAGAAACATTATTATTCTGATAATAATTTTTTTTGTCAGCTGGTGAATCTAACATTTTAATGGATTCACATTAAAAATGCCACAAGGATTTAATATTTTCACTGGATAGACTAACTTCAAATTTTATTTAAAAAATCAATAGTCAAGTTTAGTCAGAAAAGGTCTGGAGGAATAATGAAGGAGAAAAGCTTTCAGTTCAGTTCAGTTCAGTCGTTCAGTTGTGTCCGACTCTTTGCGACCCCATGGAGTGAAGCACACTAGGCCTCACTGTCCATCACCAACTCCCAGATTTTACTAAAACTCATGTCCATTGAGTCAGTGATGCCTTCCAACCATCACATCCTCTGTTGTCCCCTTTTCTTCTTGCCTTCAATCTTTCCCAGCGTCAATATCCCTTCACATGGGTCAGCTCTTTGCATCACATGGCCAGAGTATTGGAGTTTCAGCTTCAATAGTCCTTCCAATGAACATTCAGGACTGATTTCCTTTAGGATGTACTAGTTGATCTCCTTGCAGTCCAAGGGACTCTCAAGAGTCTTCTCCAACACCACAGTTCAAAAGCATCAATTCTTCGGTGCTCAGCTTTTTTTATAGTCCAACTCTTACATCCTTACATGACTACTGGAAACATCATAGCCTTGACTAGATGGACGTTTGTTGGCAAAGTAATGTCTCTGATTTTTAATATGCTGTCTAGATTGGTCATAATTTTTCTTCCAAGGAGCAAGCATCTTTTAAGTTCATGGC
The DNA here is from genome assembly GCA_006408695.1 of Aepyceros melampus. Taxonomy (NCBI): domain Eukaryota; kingdom Metazoa; phylum Chordata; class Mammalia; order Artiodactyla; family Bovidae; genus Aepyceros; species Aepyceros melampus. The sequence goes on along the minus strand of SJXQ01011224.1, from coordinate 510,057 downwards.
TGCAGTCACTATCTGCAGTGATTTTGGAGCCCAAAAAATAAAGTGAGCCACTGTTTCCAGTGTTTCCCCATCTATTTCCACGAAGTGATGGGACTGGATACATGATCTTTGTTTTCTAAATGTTGAGCTTTAAGCCAACTTTTCACTCTCCTCTTTCAGTTTCATCAGGAGGCTCTTTAGTTCTTCTTCACTTTCTGCCATAAGGGTGGTATCATCTGCATATCTGAGGTTATTGATATTTCTCCCAGCAATCTTCATTCCAGCTTGTGTTTCATTCAGCCAAGCGTTTTTCATGATGTACTCTGCATAGAAGTTAAATAAGCAGAGTGACGATATACAGCCTTGACGTACTCCTTTCCCTATTTGGAACCAGTCTGTTGTTCCATATCCAGTTCTAACCATTGCTTCCTGACCTGCATACAGATTTCTCAAGAGGCAGGTCAGGTGGTCTGGTATTCCCTTCTCTTTAAGAATTTTCCACGGTTTATTGTGATCCACACAGTCAAAGGCTTTGGCATAGTCAATTAGGCAGAAATAGATATTTTTCTGGAACTTTCTTTCTTTTCCGATGATCCAGCAAATGTTAGCAATTTGATCTCTGGTTCCTCTGCCTTTTTTAAAACCAGCTTGAACATCAGGAAGCTGGTTCACGTATTTCTGAAGCCTGGCTTGAAGAAGTTTGAGCATTACTTTGCTAGCATGTGAGATGAGTACAGTTGTGCGGTAGTTTGAGCATTCTTTAGCATTGAATTTCTTAGTGATTAGAATGAAAACTGACCTTTTCCAGTCCTGTGGCCACTGCTGAGTTTTACAATTTGTTGGCATATTGAATACAGCCTTTTCACAGCATCATCTTTAGGATTTGAAACAGCTCAACTGAAATTCCATCACCTCCACTAGCTTTGTTCATAGTGATGCTTCCTAAGGTCCACTTGACTTCACATTCCAGGATGTCTGGCTCGAGGTGAGTGATCACACCATGGTGATTATCTGGGTCGTCAAGATCTTTTCTTCATAGTTCTTCTGTATATTCTTGCCATCTCTTCTTAATATCTTCTGCTTCTGTTAGGTCCATACCATTTTTGTCCTTTATTGAGCTCATCTTTGCATGAAATGTTCCTTGGTATCTCTAATTTTCTTGATGAGATCTCTAGTCTTTCCATTCTGTTGTTTTCCTCTATTTCTTTTCACATCTCTGAGGAAGGGTTTCTTATCTCTCCTTGCTATTCTTTGGAACTCTGTATTCAACTGTATATATCTTTCCTTTTATCCTTTGGTTTTTGCTTCTGTTCTTTTCACAGCTATCTGTAAGGCCTCCTCACACAGCCATTTTGCTTTTTTACATTTCTTTTTCTTGGTGATGGCCTTGATTCCTGTCTCTTGTACAATGTCAGGAACCTCTGTCCATAGTTCTTCAGGCTCTTTATCAGATCTAGTCCCTTAAATCTATTTCTCACTTTCATGGTATAATCGTTAGGTATTTGATTTAGGTCATACCTGAATGGTTTAGTGTTTTTTGTTACTTTCTTCAATTTAAGTCTGAATTTGACAATAACGAGTTCATGATCTGAGCCACAATCAACTCCCAGTCTTGTTTTGCTGACTGTATAGAGCTTCTCCATCTTTGGCTGCAAAGAACATAACCAATCTGATTTTGGTGCTGACCATCTGGTGATGTCCATGCGTAGAGCTTTCTCTTGTGTTGTTGGAACAGGGTGTTTGCTATGACCGGTGCATTCTCCAGGCAATACTCTATTAGCCTTTGCCCTGCTACATTCTGTACTCCAAGGCTAAATTTGCCTGTTATTCCAGGTGTTTCTTGACTTTCTATTTTTCATTCCAGTCCCTGTAATGAAAAGGACATCTTTTTTGAATGTTAATTCTAAAAGGTCGTGTTGGTCTTCATAGAACAGTTCAACTTCAGCTTCTTCAGCATTACTGGTCGGGGCATATACTTGGATTAACATAATATTGAATGGTTTTCCTTGGAAACGATCAGAAATCATTCTGTCATTTTTGAGACTGCATCCAAGTACTGTATTGTGGACTCTTGTGTTGACTATGATGGCTACTCCATTTCTTCTAAGGGATTTTTGTCCACAGTAGTAGATTTAATGGTCATTGGAGTTAAATTCACCCATTCCGTCCATTTTAGTTCGCTAATTCCTAAAATGTCGACGTTCACTCTTGTCATCTCCTGTTTGGGTCACTTCCATTTGCCTTGATTCATGGACCTAATGTTCCAGGTTCCTATGCAATACTGCTCTTACAGCATCAGACCTTGCTTCTATCACCAGTCACATTCACAACTGAGTGTTGTTTTTGCTTTGGCTCTGTCTTTTCATTCTTTCTGGATTTATTTCTCCACTGATCTCCAGTCATATATTGGGCATCTAGTAATGGCAACCCACTCCAGTAGTCTTGCCTGGAAAATTCCATGGACTGAGAGGCTCCTCAGAGTCCATGGGGTCGCAAAGAGTCAGACACGACTGAGCGACTTCACTTCACCAACCTGGGGCATTCATCTTTTAGTGTCCTATCTTTTTGCCTTTTCATACTGTTCATCGTGTTCTCTTGTAAGAAAAGGCTTATAAGGCATTAAAGTCCATGACAGTGATTGTAGTAGAGTTATGAAATATGGAGGAATATGATAGCTTATGGTGAATGGTGTCAGATTCGTGATCTTGGAAGATTTAGCTTTAGGACCAGAAACCAGGTTTGATCACCCAAGAGCTTTTGTGTAACAGAGTTTTATTAAAGTATAAAAATGTACAGAGACAGCTTCTGATAGACATCAGAAGGGGGATGGAGAGTGCCCCCCTTGCAAGTGTTAGCAAGGGAGTTATTACTTTTTAAATTAGTTATTACAGTAAATCAAAAGAATGTCTCAAGGTTGTAAAAACTTTACCAGACCCAATCCCACAATTTACATTTTAGAATAACAGGATTAGAATTTAACAAAAGAAGGAGCCTACCAGACTCACTCCCATAATATACATTCTAAGATATCAAGATTAGTCAGAAGGTTTTCAGGAAGGAGAAACTGTCCTCAAACAGGATACATTGTTTTTATATTATCCCTAGTACAGAGTTTAAACTGAGTTGTTTGTTGTGTAATCATCAGTTCCAGGCTTAAAAAAATAAATAAATTGACTAAGACTAAAGATGTAGAGGGGGAAAAAAAAAGTTTGTCCTTTTCTCATCCTTGAGAACCCCAGACTCCTATCTCCACTTCTAGAGCCCCAGACCCCTTTCTCCTCCTTGGGAACCCCGGGCTTCTTACCAGTCTATCTAGGAATTGACTCCCTTACATTTGTATCAAGTTGAACATGATGTTCAGAAGTAAATGCATATATATTTAAAAAAGACAAATTGAGGCTTTCCTGGTGGCTCAGATGGTAGAGAATCTGTCTGCAATGTAGGAGACCCAGCTTTGATCCTTGGGTAGGGAACACCCCCTATAGAAGGAAGTGGCTATCCACTCCAATATTCTTGCCTGAAAAATCCCATGGACAGAGGAACCTGGAGGGCTACAGTCCATGGGGTCGCAAAGAGTCAGACATGACTGAGTGACTAACACTTTCAGGATGTCAAACTAGCTAGAGAAGATCCCCACCAGGAATGATTTAAGAAACAGAATATGAACCACTTCCCAAAGATGCCTCCTAAGAAGTGGCATTAATGTGAAGTTCCCAGGGAAGGAGTGGCAATCCAGGCCCTGTGGTGAAAGCCTTTTCCTGTGGAGTTCTGTGGCTGATTGCTACTGCTGTTATGCCTTTGAATCCATATTTCGTGGTGACCTTTTAAGACAAAAATATTTCTTTGTCACCCTCTCCCCCTTTCTTCTTTATTCTTTTGTCACTTTTATGTTCAACTCCTTCTATACATCCTTTAAATCGCTGAAGAAATCACCTTTGCACTCTAGCCTATAGCAAGCACTGCTAGAAGGGGCTGAGACAGATGTAACAGAAAAGTGTGTTTTCCCCAAAGACTGTGAATGTGTGCAGCTTAAGTGGCTCCATGGTTGGCTACATTCAGGAGAACTGAAAAGAATGTGAGAAGACTTTGGACTAAAAATAAGTTCTTTTTTAAATCCTTGAGTATTTTGAGAACAGTGAGCAAAACCAATACCATAAATTCCTACCTTAAGTGTATATGCTTTTCATTATTGTGTCATATTCATTTTAAATTTTTATGCCTTATGATAAAACTATTACATTTTATCATCCTCTCTTCTCACTGTCTTCTATTTTTATGTTTTATTTTTATTCCTTATACCTTTATACTTCATTTTGTTGAATCCTGAGAACATAGAAACTGTCACACTGGATTGGGGTAGTACAAAGGTGTTTTTACCTTATGACAGACAAATTTTTTTCAAAGAGAAATTGCAATTTCATAACAAAATAACTTTCAGTTAAAACAGTAAGTCAAACTAACATATAGTACTAATTTTTTTATTGCACTTTATAGAGATTTAGGAAGAGAATATCTTTAAAGTATTTTTATTTTAACAAATACTTCTGAACAATGTAGTCCAAGTTTAAAAAAAAAGAGGGAGGTTTTTCTTGGAGAATTAGTATACATATAAAATTTTGACAAGAGTTTTTGGGCCACTTAAACACATTAAAACTACTTTGAATTACTTTCTTGGATCTGGACTTGTTGTTCAGTCGCTCAGTTGTACCCTGCTGCTGCTAAGTTGCTTCGGTGGTGTCCGACTCTGTGCGACCCCACAGATGGCAGTCCACCAGGCTCCCCTGTCCTGGGATTCTCCAGGCAAGAATACTGGAGTGGGTTGCCATTTCCTTCTCCAAAATGCATGAAAGTGAAAAGTGAAAGTGAAGTTGCTCAGTTGTGTCTGACTCATAGTGACCCCATGGACTGCAGGCTACCAGACTCCTCTGTCCATGGGATTTTCCAGGCAAGAGTACTGGAGTGGGGCAGTTGTGCCCTACTATTTGTGAATTCCTGGCCTGCAGCACACCAGGTTTCCCAGTCCTTCGCTGTTTTCTGGAGTTTGCTCAAAGTCATGTCTATTGAGTCAGTGATGCCATCCAACCATCTCATCACCTTTGCCATCTTCTCTTCCTGTCTTCAGTCTTTCCCAGCATCAGGGCTTTTCCAATGAGTTGGCTCCTCACATCACATGGCCAGAGTATTAGAGCTTTAGATTCAGCATCAGTCTTTCCATTGAGTATTCAGGGTTGATTCCTTTAGGATTGACTGGTTTGATCTCCTTGTTGTCCAAGGGACTCTCAAGAGTCTTCTTCAGCACCACATTTCAAAGGCGCTCAGCCTTTTTTATCGTACAGTTCTCACATCCATACATGACAGTGGAAAAACCATATCTTTGACTAGATGGACCTTTGTCAGCAAAGTGATGTCTTTGCTTTTTAATACACTATCTAGGTTTGCCATTGTTTTTCTTCCAAGCAGCAAGCGTCTTTTAATTTCATGGCTGCAGTCACCATCTGCAGTGATTTTGGAGCCCAAGAAAATAAAGTCTGTCACTGTTTCTATAGTTTCCCCATCTATTTGCCATGAAGTGATGGGGCCAGATGACATGATCTTAGGGTTTTGAAAGCTGAGTTTTAAGCCAGCTTTTTCACTCTCCTATTTCACCTTCCTCCAGGGGCTCTTTAGTTCCTCTTTTGCTTTCTGCCATAAGGGTGGTGTCATCTGCATGTCTGAGGTTACTGATATTTCTTCAGGCTGTAGGGACTTGCAAAACATTTTTCTCAGTATGCATATTTTAAAAATAAATTTGAATCACTGCAAATGCAATAAACATGAGGACTTAACTATAAAATGCACTTAAAATTAGTGGTAGAATTTTCATAAGAACACAAAAAGATTAGAAAGATATCCACTAGATTTTTAGTAATATTTATTTCTGAGTAATGGAATTAACTGATGGTGGTTGTAGTTACCATTTTTCTCCTTTTAGCTGTTCTTTTACAGAGAAATTCTATTGATTTCACACTAAATAGACACACACACAAAACACACACACACAAGTACCATCCCTTTACACAATACAATCAGAGAAGTAGAGAAACCTGCAATGTAGACTACACTTGCTGAATTTGAATCCCCAAAGGAGCAATTGTTTAATAAATATTTACTGAGTACCTATAATGTACTGCTGCTGCTGCTGCTGCTAAGTCGCTTCAGTCGTGTCTGACTCTGTGCGACCCCATAGACGGCAGCCCACCAGGCTTCCCCGTCCTGGGATTCTCCAGACAAGAACACTGGAGTGGGTTGCCATTTCCTTCTCCAGTGCATTGAAAGTGAAAAGTGAAAGTGAAGTCTCTCAGTCGTGTCTATCTCTTAATGACCTAATGGACTACAGGCTACCAGGCTCCTCCATCCATGGGATTTTCCAGGCAAGAGTACTGGAGTGGGGTGCCATTGCCTTCTCCTATAATATACTATACACTGTTTTTTAACTTTATTTTATTTTGGAATATAGCCAATTAACAATGTTGTAATAGTTGCAGGTGCTCAGCAGAATGCCTCTGCTGCTGCTGCTGCTAAGTCGCTTCAGTCGTGTCCGACTCTGTGCGACCCCATAGACGGTAGCCCACAAGGCTCCCCCGTCCCTGGGATTCTCCAGGCAAGAACACTGGAGTGGGTTGCCATTTCCTTCTCCAATGCATGAAAGTGAGAAGTAAAAGTGAAGTCGCTCAGTCGGGTCCGGACTCTCAGCGACTCCATGGACTGCAGCCTAGCAGGCTCCTCCACCCATGGGATTTTCCAGGCAAGAGTACTGGAGTGGGGTGCCATTGCCTTCTCCGGCAGAATGCTTCAGCCATACATATATGTGGATGCATTCTCTCCCAAATTCCCCTCCCAACCAGGCTGCCAAATAACTTAGAAAAGAGTCCCCTGTGCTATACAATAGGGTCTTATTTGTTATCTATTTTAAATTACACCTTTTTGTATATGTTGATCCCAAACTCCATGACTGTCCCTTCTCCACTGCCTTTCCTCCTGGTAAGGATAAGTTTGTTCTCTCAGTCTGTTTCTGTTTTTGTGAAGAAGTTCATGTGTATAATTTCTTTTTAGACTCTGAATATGAGGAATATCACAGGATACTTCTCAGTCAGATTCACTTCACTCAGTATGACATTATCTGTGTCCATCCATGTGGCTGGCTGCAAGTGGCACTATCTCATCATTTTTAACGGGTGAGTAATATTCCACTATGTAGATGCAGCACATCATCCTTATCCATTCCTCTGTTGATGGTATTTAGGTTGCTTCCATGTCTTGGCTATTGTAAACAGTTCTGCAGTGAACACTGGAGTACACGTATCCTTTCAGACCACGTTTTTCTCCAGATATATGCCCAGAAGTGGGATTGCAGTGTCATATGGTAGCTCTATTTTTAGTTACCTAAGGGACCTCTATACTGTTCTCCATACTGATTATACCAACTTACATTCTCACCAACACTGTAGAAGGGGTTCCCTTTTCTCCACACCCTGTCCAGCATTTGATGATAGTTATTTTGACTGATATGAGATGGTATCTCATTGTAGTTTTGATTTGCATTTCTCTAACAATTAGCTATGTGGAACATCTCTTCATATGCCTCTTGGCCATCTGTATGTCTTCTTTGAAGAAATGTCTATTTAGATCTTCTGTCCATTTTTTGACTGGATTGTTTGTTTTGATGATATTAAGCCTCATAAGCAATTTATGAATTTTGGAAATTAACTCCTTGTCATTCACATCATTTTCAAATACTTTCTCCCAATCTTTTGGTTGCCTTTTCACTTTGTTTATGGTTTCCTTTGCACTGAAAAAGCTTTTGAGTTTATTTAGGTTCCATTTGTTTATTTTAGTTATTTCCATTATTCTGGGAGACAAATCAAAAAAGATATTGCTGCAATTTATGTCAGAGTGTCCTACCTATGTTTTCCTTTAGGAGTTTAGAGAATCTGGTCTCACATTTCTTCAATCCATAGGCACTGTTCAAAGTGCTGGATATTTAGCAGTGAACAAAAGAGACACAATCCCTCACCTCATCAGGAAAGCAATAAAACATTGGATGACAATAAGTGTGTAGTCAAATTAGAGAAGAAAAGTGAGAAAAATGAGTTGGACAGTGGGTAGAGCAGGATACTGTCAAGATACAGTAGTCAAAAAAGTCTTTGGCAGAGATTTGAATGAATTAAGAAGGATTGGATAGCACTTCATCATTGAGTGTGTGTCTGCATGTGTATGGAGGTGAAGTGTGGCTAGATGTGATAGGGCAAAAGGGGAGTGGAAAAAAGATGACTTAGAAGTAGCCAGGTCCAGATTCGATGGCAATATGGTTAGACATTTTTAGGGTTTGGAAGGTAAGTGAAAAGAATGCTTGTGAGAAATAGAAAGTCTCAGTGAAGGAGTAGATGCAAGTAATAGGGTTTGGAGGCTGCTGTAAAAGCAAGGGATGTGGGAAGATTGTATAGATGACATTGGTGGAGGTAATGAGAAGTGGTGAGATTTTGGATGGATGATTATAGTGAAGAATATTCATGGCTTGAAGACATAAAAGTACTTCATTTTTAAAAACATTTAAAGTTTTAGATTGTTCCAATTTTTTGAGGCTCTTTGGTCTCTATGGGATCTTTTTAAAAGTACAAAGTGTTTTGACAGGTCTTGTGAAAGAATTTAGCTGAGTTGATGTGCATGTATATTAATAGATATAGCTAAAATCTCTTTATTTGGAGGTATGTTTTGAAGATATAGAAAGATACATATATTTACACTATTAATATTATAGTGATAACATTGCTCCATGGGAATATTAAAAATTATATATATGTATATACATTTTTTAAAACTTCCATATTGTCATGAACACCATAAATACATATATTTCATTTTTTTTGGTGTTTTAAGAAGAATATGAAAAACAACTCAGAATATGTAATTGTGTGTGTATGTATATACATATATATATATATATATATATATGGATAGTCAGTCGTGTCCGACTCTTTGCCACCCCGTGGGCTGTAGCCTACCAGGCTCTTCTCTCCATGGGATTCTGCAGGCAAGAGTACTGGAGTGGGTTGTCATTTCCTTCTCCAAGAAAAATGCCAAGGTAGAGCTGAATTACTTATTTCCTAGTTTAGAACTTAGCTTTTGTGGTAGATGCTATGATATAGGTTTGTACTTCATTGAAAGCAAACGATTAATTGGTGGAAATATGACTGTCTCTTCTTATGGACAAACATTTGCTCATATTATTACTGAAGCTTTAATTGCAGTGGATTCCTAAAATAGGGTCAACATGTTCAAAGATTGAAATTTTAAAGGAGGGCATCTAATTACTGTCTCCTTTGGCCTTAAGTGAATAATGCTTTCAGTAAATATAGGTTATTCATGAAGTAGACTAAATGCATTTTGAAGGTCAGAAGCAATAACATTTTTCCCAAGTGAGGTATAAAACATTCATCATTTTCCTCCCCATCAAAAATTTCAAGATTATTGCTATTTTGAGTGCAATTATGATGATGACATCACTCTACTTCTATTTCTGAAGAAAGCATTTGAGTTACTATTTATGAGCAGAAATTAAGGTGATTCACATGCTTGTTTGCATTTTCCTCAAGAGAAAAAAATGCCAGGACTTTGGGTAGCTTTTTTATTATCAACATTTTGCTTCCCATGTTGATTATCATAGGAAATGGTGTATATAATCTATATTCACATTGATTGTATGTATGGTTCAGAATTTGAGACTGACAATCTGGAATGCAAATCAAATGATCTGGCATCTGAAAGTTTCTTAGCATAAAAGTAAAAAAGAGTAACAATTCTGTAAATCAGTTCTGTTTTTTGATATAAAAATGACACGGCTACATACCTCAGAATTTATTGTTGTCTTGTATATATGCTAATTAACCTGTGCAAATTAGAGGGAGTTTAAAAAATTATTAAATGACACCCACAGTTAGTTTTAGTAGAACAGGGTTTTGTTATAGTAGAACAGACCTTTAGATAAAAAGAACTGAGAGGGAAAGGCAAGCTATTTATCAGAAAATAATCATCATGGTGAATAAGAAGACATTCTTTCTCAGAGTGTTTTCACTCTGTCACTGCTTTCTGCTCCCTTTTCCTTTGACTTTTTCTCTGTAGTCATCTGTGATTAATGCCTGGAATTTACTCTATTGTTTCAGTCCTAAGAAAGCTCTTTGTGCTTCAACTTAACTGACTCATTTAGCATGTTTTCCAACCAGACTGCACTGAAAACATATTAAGTAAATCATCAGTTTAAAAAATTGTGTTAAAAGCTGTTTGATGGGTGGCAATAATAATTATTGGTTGGTGTCTTGCTTTGTAATGTTTTCTCCTTTGATTTCCAATATTTGAGGGGTTTATTAGTCATTGATCATTATTTACTGTCAAGGGGAACATGACTTCAGTTTGCCATCATAAGCTGCAGAGTTCTCCTGGGTTGCCTAAACGTGAGTGTGTAAATTACTGTTGCAGTGGCAGCATCTATAAAGCTTCTATACCTTTGTTTTCTTGTTTTTGTCTTGTGCCTGCAATGTGCTAGGTGCCAGGCTAGTGAGAACAAGAGAAATAAGTTTGTGCCTGCTCGCTTTGCTGTGGTTTTTTCACTCACACGTGTCTGACTACTTATGACCCCATGGACTGCATTAAGCCAAGCTTCCCTGTCCTTCACTATCTCCCAGAGTTTCCTCAAACTCATGTCCATTGAGTCAGTAATGCCAGCCAACCATCTCATCTGTTGGCCCTTTCTGCTGCCTTCAATCATTCCCAGCATCAGGCTCTTTTCTAATGAGTCAGCTGTTCACATCAGGTGGCCAAAGTATTGGAACTTCAGCATCAGTCCTTCCAAAGAATATTTAGGATTCATTTCCCTTAGGATTAACTGGTTTCATCTCCTTGCAGTCCACGAGACTCTCAAGAATCTTCACCAACACCACAGTTCAAAAGCATCAGTCTTTCCATACTCAGCCTTCTTTATGGTGCAACTCTCACATCTATACACAACTACTGGAAAAAACCATAGCTTTGACTATGTGGACATTTGTTGGCAAAGTACTTTTTATTTTTAACGCACTGTATTTTTAATACACTGTCTAGGTTGGTCATAGCTTTTCTTCCAAGGAGCAAACGTCTTGTAATTTCATGGTTACAGTCACCATCTGCAGTGATTTTGGAGCCCAAGAAAATAAATCTGTCACTGTTTCCATTGTTTCCCCATCTATTTGCCATGAAGTGATGGGACCAAATTGCCATGATCTTCATTTTTTTGAATGCTGAGTTTTAAGCGAGATTTTTCACTCTCCTCTTTCAATTTCATCAAGAGGCTCGTAGTTTCTCTTCTCTTTCAGCCATAAGGGTAGTGTCATGTGCATATCTGACATTATTGATACTTCTCCAGGCAAACTTGATTCCAGCTTGTGCTTCATCCAGCCTGGCATTTCACCTGATGTACAATGCATACAAGTTAAGTAAACAGGGTGACAATATATAGCCTTGATGTACTCCTTTCCCAATATGGAACCAGTCTGTTGTTCCATGTCCAGTTCTAACCATTGCTTCTTGATGTGCATACAAGTTTCTCTGGAGGTGAATAGGTGGTCTGGTATATCCATCTCTTGAAGAATTTTCCAGTTTGTTTTGATCCACACAGTCAAAAGCTTAGCATAGTCAATAAAGGAGATGTTTTTCTGGAATTTTCTTGCTTTTTCCATGATCCATTGGATATTGGTAATTTGATCTTTGGTTCCTCTGCTTTATCTAAATCCAGTTTGAACATCTGGAAGTTCACGCTTCAGGTACTGTTGAAGCCTCACTTGGAGAATTTTGAACATTATATAGCTAGTGTGTGAGATGAGTGCAATTGTACAGTAGTTTGAACATTATTTGGCATTGCCTTTCTTTGGGATTGGCGTGAAACTGACCTTTTCCAGTCCTGTGGCCACTGCTGAGTTTTCCAAATTTGCTAGCATATTGAGCGCAGCACTTTCACAGCATCATCTTTCAGGATTTGAAATAGCTCAACTGGAATTCCATCACCTCCACTAGCTTTGTTTGTAGTGATGCTTCCCGAGGCCCATTTGACTTTGCACTCAGGATATCTGGCTGTAGGTGAGTGATCACATCATCATGATATCTGGGTCATTAAGATCTTTTTTGTAGAGCTTTTCTGTGTATTCTTCCTCTTTTTAATATCTTCTGCTTCTGTTAGGTTCATACCATTTCTGTCCTTTATTGTGCCCATCTTTCCATGAAATGTTCCCTTGCTATCTCTAATTTTCTTGAAGAAATCTCTAGTTTTTCCCATTCTGTTGCTTTCCTCTATTTCTTTGCACTGATCACTGAGGAAGACTTCTTATTTCTCCTTGCTATTCTTTGGAACTCTGTATTTAGATGGATACATCTTTCCTTTTCTTCTTTGCCTTTTGCTTCTCTTCATTTCTCAGCCATTTGTAAAGCCTCCTCAGACAACCATTTTGCCTTTTTTCATTTCTTTTTCTTGGGGATGGTTTTGACCATCACCTTCTGTGATGACCGACCTCTGTCCATAGTTCTTTAGGCACTCTATCAGTTCTAATCCCTTGAATCTATCTCTCACTTCCACTTTACATCAGGATTTGGTCAGTACTCTTTTATGACATTCTTGAATTAATATTTTATCTGTCATCATTGTCTTAGAAACATGTGTTCATGCTAAGTTGCTTCAGTTGCTGTATGTACATGCTAAGTTGCTTCAGTCATGTCCAACTGTTTGTGATTCTATGGACAGTACCCTTCCAGGCTCGTTTGCTTATGGGGTTCTCCAGGCATGAATACTGGAGTGGGTTGCCATGCCCTCTTCCAAGGGATCTTTCTGACCCAGGGATTGAACCTGTATCTCTTATGTCTCCTGCATCGGCAGGCAGGTTTCTTTACCACTAGCACTTCCTGGGAAGCCCGAAAGAAAGCTGAGAAAGAATATCTGCTCATCCATGTTAGAGTTTATGAAAAGGTAACTAAAACAGTAAACTTTTTGGTTATATAAAGTATTTGATTATCTTCAGAAACAGTGGTTGTGTTGTGGTCTTTTATGCCGTTAGACTACAAAAAGGCTCCCCTAACATGTGGTTTATCTCCATGCACCAAAGAAGTCACATTGTATGTTCTTTATTTCCTTTTATGTTAAGCAAGTGAATAACACTGATCAAAGGTTACCCATTATTAGAAGCTTCCAAGTTGCTCCAGAGAATCAAGAGAAAAATAACTCTTTGGTAAGAGTGGATAAACATATTTATAAGTTTAGTTTTGGAAAGCATTCACAGTCTGATACAGGTAACAGAGAATTGTAAAGTGAGCTGGCGCAAACTTATTTCTCTTGTTTTTACCTGCCTTACACCTGCCAACTAAGGTCCGTCTAGTCAAGGCTATGGTTTTTCCTGTGGTCATGTATGGATGTGAGAGTTGGACTGTGAAGAAGGCTGAGCGCCAAAGAATGGATGCTTTTGAACTGTGGTGTTGGAGAAGACTCTTGAGAGTCCCTTGGACTGCAAGGAGATCCAACCAGTCCATTCTCACTTCATGGGAAATAGATGGGGAAACAGTAGAAACAGTGTCAGACTTTGTTTTTTTGGGCTCCAAAATCACTGCAGATGGTGACTGCAGCCATGAAATTAAAAGGCGCTTACTCCTTGGAAGAAAAGTTATGACCAACCTAGATAGTATATTCAAAAGCAGAGACATTACTTTGCCGACTAAGGTCCGTCTAGTCAAGGCTATGGTTTTTCCTGTGGTCATGTATGGATGTGAGAGTTGGACTGTGAAGAAGGCTGAGCGCAGAAGAATTGATGCTTTTGAACTGTGGTGTTGGAGAAGACTCTTGAGAGTCCCTTGGACTGCAAGGAGATCCAACCAGTCCATTCTGAAGGAGATCAACCCTGGGATTTCTTTGGAAGGAATGATGCTAAAACTGAAGCTCCAGTACTTTGGCCACCTCATGCGAAGAGTTGACTCATTGGAAAAGACCCTGATGCTGGGAGGGATTGGGGACAAGAGGAGAAAGGGACGACCGAGGATGAGATGGCTGGATGACATCATGGACTCGATGGACGTGAGTCTGGGTGAACTCCGGGAGTTGGTGATGGACAGGGAGGCCTGGCGTGCTGCGATTCATGGGGTTGCAAAGAGTCGGACACGACTGCGCGACTGAACTGAACTGAACTGAACTGAACACCTACCACATTACAGGCACTAGATACAAACAAGAAAACAAAGTTATAGAAGTTTTATAGACGCTGCCACTGCAACAGTAATTTGCACACTCACCTTTAGGCAACCCAGGAGAACTCTGCAGGTTATGATGGCAAACTGTAGTTCTGTCCCCTTGATAGTAAATAATGATCAATGACTAATAAAACCCTCAAATATTGGAAATCAAAGGAGAAAACATCAGAAAGCAAGAAACCAATCAGATAATTACTGGTGCCACCCATCAAACAGCCTTTAACAGAATTTTTTAAACTGATGGTTTACTTAATATGTTTTCAGTGCAGTCTGGTTGGAAAACATGCTAAAGCAGTCAATTAGGTTGAGAGCATTTATATAAGAAATTAATATCAAAGATTCTTTAAAATCCCCATAAATTTGCAAATTAAATGCCCACTTTTATTTATATGATGGATGTATCTAAGAAGTCTTAACAAGGAAAATTAGAAAATATTTGTAACAGAATAACAGATTCTTTTAAAATTACTCAATTCATAGATTCCAGCTTCATATATAATTCACCAGTTATAACACATCACATACAAACGTTGCTTCTTTTCCAGAGAGATTTTCTTTTGGTCAGTCTGTTTCTACTTAACACAGAATTGACATCAATTGTCTAGTGATGTGTTTACTGTTTCCCACAGGCATATGTTATATTGATGAATTAAGCATGGATCAACATGAAAAACCTCAGCCGAGTTTCTCAGTAGATAACATTACTCAAGTCAGTTCCAAGAACATTTACTCTGGCCATGTATAAATGTGATTAAAATAATACAAACATTGCATTTAAATTACTTTGAATTATCTACCATTTTCATCTCCATTTGTATAGGTAATTTAGAATTGGTATTTATATTTGTGCTTATGATTTAAGTATATAAATGAAATTTTTGAAAATGATACTATTGGTACTGGAAACTGAACTGGATACTAGATATTTTTTGTACACCATGATGAACAAATTATAATTTTCCCACTGATTCACAAGTCATTATATAGCTGCAGGATTTTTATACTGTTAGAAAGCAAACTCAAGAATCATCCATGAAGAACAATGCACAAAAATAAATTATGAGTTCTGGGCTTTTAATTCAGACTATCCTTGTTATACTATATATTTCTTCAACTGTGGTGTTTATATTTTAAACAGCTTCCCATTATCTTATATTTGGAAATGCCAATACGTGTTTAAGGCTATGAATTTACCCTGTAGATAAATTGGCTAATTGATAAACTAAAAGCTTTGGCTACATTTGTCAGGTAATTGATGACTCAGACACAGATGATAAATTACTCTTTCCTAAAGCAGTGTCCCTGTCTATTATAATTCAAATACGTTTTGCAGGTTTTTTACCTTTCTCTGTCCATTATGAAATGCAGGATAATAAAATAATAATAAAATAATAGGTTGTTTATTTATGTTGATGAAAATAGGTAGGTTGTGCTTTTATCTTTTAGATGCTCTGTCCTTCTACGTGCTTTCAAAAAAAAAAAAAAAAGAGAGAGAGAATATGGAGGGGTGACCTATGCCTAGGGATGGGAGTCCTAACTCGGGTTCTCTCCTTGTGCAGCCATGAAGAAGCCATGGCCTCTCCCTGGGGCTTATTTCTAAAATGAGGATGTTCAACTAGCTTTTTGTATAATTAAATTTATTTATTTTTAAGTGAAGGATGATTGTTTTACAATATTGTGTTGGTTACTGGCAAACATCAACATGAGTCAGCCATAGACATACATATGTCTCCTCCCTCTCAAACCTCCCTTCCACCTCCCTCCCCATCCCACTCTCTAGGTTGTTACAGAGCCCTGTTTTGAGCTCCCTGAGTAATACAGCAAATTCCCACTGGCAATCTATTTTACATGTAATAATGTATATGTTTCCATGTTTCTCTCTCCATATCAGCTTGATTTTTAATGTGTTTTGTTTCAGTAATAAGAAAAAGGTTTTCTTTCACAAAAGGGTTAAATCTTTCTAATCTTTTGTAATGCTTGGACCCCATATTGTCTCTTACTTCCTCCTCCTCCTCTGATTCATTGGCCTTATCTCATGTTGTGTGATGCTCTTTACACAGACAGTTTCCCTGAGTAATACAGCAAATTCCCACTGGCAATCTATTTTACATGTAATAATGTATATGTTTCCATGTTTCTCTCTCCATATCAGCTTGATTTTTAATGTGTTTTGTTTCAGTAATAAGAAAAAGGTTTTCTTTCACAAAAGGGTTAAATCTTTCTAATCTTTTGTAATGCTTGGACCCCATATTGTCTCTTACTTCCTCCTCCTCCTCTTCTAATTCATTGGCCTTATCTCATGTTGTGTGATGCTCTTTACACAGACAGATAGTCAGGAGCCCATGTAATTTACCTTCTCTGCTATCTAGCCTAAATCTTCCCAGAGAGGATGCACACAGCAAGGTCTTTTTTTTTTTTTTTAAAGTGTACTTACTTGTCTGTTTGCCCAGATCACTGAAAGCTTACTGAGGAAAAAAAAAAATCATCTTGTTCTCTAGCACATCCAAAGAACTCAGCATTTTCCTGAAAACAGGTGATTTAAAATAGTTGTTGATGATGAAAATTTGTACATGTTTCCCGCATCTTTAATCTTCCTTGTGGGATGCTTTGCCTTGCCATGAGTGGAACTTTCCACTCAGCTATAATAATATTTTAGCTTGTTAAAAAGGAAGAGCATCATTATTGTAAATGCATTGATTGGAACCGAGAGCAGCAGTAGCAGCATCAATATATAGGGTATTTGCATGATACTTCCAAGAACAAGAAAAAATTCTAGGGAGAAGGGAGGCATCTAAGGTAGCTTTTTTAGAGACATTGTTTTCTTTTTCAGTATACCAGATAAAAACACTGACTGTTCACTGACGGTTACTCTGTAAGGGCAGATATTTTTTTCTCCAGTGTATCTATGGTAGCTACAAAGTATTCTGAAATTATAGGATAGAATTTTGCAGATTCTCTGGTTCAGTTGATTTATTGTTATTACCAACATGTGATTATTGAGTTATTTTTAAAATACATAATTTTGAGAAAAGGTTTGCAAGTAAATAAAGATTAGGAGATAAAAAATTTCAGGAATCATTCACTTCTTACTTTAGTATTGAAAATGGAAATTCAGATAGTTTAAGTCTTACCAAGAGTCACATAGCTTACCACATAGACTTGGCCTCTTGACTCCATTTCCATCCTCTTAATTCCTATCCTGTAATGTAATACACTTTTGTGTGGTTCTATAGAAAGCAATGGTACCCCACTCCAGTACTCTTACCTGGAAAATCCCATGGGTGGAGGAGCCTGGTAGGCTGCAGTCCATGGGGTCGCTAAGAGTCGGACACGACTGAGCGACTTCACTTTCACTTCTCATTTTCATGCATTGGAGAAGGAAGTGGCAACCCACTCCAGTGTTCTTGCCTGGAGAATCCCAGGGACGGGGGAGCCTGGTGAGCTGCCGTCTATGGGGTCACACAAAGTCGGACACGACTGAAGCGACTTAGCAGCAGCAGCATGATGTTATGAAGACTTTCTCTTCTGTGGGTATATTTCTTTTGTTGTCACAATGGAAGTCATAGGGGAATGATTTTATTTACAAAATTCAGTGTGCACACTACTGACATAGACTAACTTCCATTGTGTAAAGTAAAATAGACTTTTGTGTGTTCATATTTACTGAAGTATAGTTAATTTACAATGCTGTGTTAGTTTCAGATGTATAGCAAAATGATTCAGTTATATATATATATATATATGCATATTGCATAATCTAGAATACTCAGACTATTTTCATTTGTATGCTTATATTGTTCTTTTATATGCCAAGCATGGTTATAAATTCTTACAAATATTAATGTATTTTTCATAACAATTCTGTAAGTTAAATAATATTATTGTCACCATCCTACAAATGAGGGAGTTGAGGCTTAGAGAAGTGAAGTAACTTGTGCAAAATTGCCCAGCTAGGAACTGCATTGAAACCCAAGTGCTGAACTCAAGGCCATGCTCTGAGCCACTCACTACTGATACTGTATCAGTAGTTTGCATATTAAATCAATAGTTATTGATTCAATAACAATCAGAATCTTCTTTGTTTAGAAATAATTAAAGCAATGAGCTTTAAGGCCTTTCCCCCATCTCTTCCCTCCCTCGCCTTTTCCTTAGGGGAAAGATATTAGTAAAAAATATATCACATCCTACTGTGCTGAACAAAAAGTACAGCAAACACACTGAGATCAGGATTCCTGTGTTCAGCATTATAATCACCTAGTTCAGGTGTCTCCTTGAGATCCAACTTGACTTCTCTAGCTCTTTCTAAATAGAATAGGCAGATACAAGTACAGCTGAGACACCATCCAAGTGTTGGATTGCATCGCTGACTCGATGGACTTGGGTTTGAGTGAACTCCAGGAGTTGGTGATGGACAGGGAGGCCTGGTGTGCTGCAATTCATGGGGTCGCAAAGAGTTGGACACAACAAAGCAACTGAACTGAACTGAACTGAAGAACTATAATATTCTGTACTCTATACTGTGGAATAATATTAATTCAAGTGGAGTGTAATAAATCGGCAATACCTTTTATTGGTATCCAGGTGAATACAACAGAGTAGTTCAAGGCTTGAAATACAGAAAAGTAACTAGGGGAATTTTTCTAGCCCAGGGAGATTTTGGATATATATATGCATAATTATATCTACATCTATACTCATAAATATAGCTACACCTGTATCTCCAAGGAAACTTTGTCTCTGAGGCATTTAGAATTATTTGAAAAAAATTACTTTTAACAGAAAGAGTACAGGGATTAATGTAAGCAGTGATTAATAAATTTGAAGAAGTTATTTTATTCCCAGGTACTTTAAATTCTGAAAATGTATCTCTAATTATAATATTTATAAATTTGATGTTTAAAAATTTTTGTTTACACTATAAGAGATCTTGATATTGGATCACAAAGCCATTTATAAGGTACTGGAATGGCAGAAGACATCAACAACTTTTTGAGTTCTGACTTTTCAAATACTTAGATTATTTAAAAAGAAAAACACCAAGAATACACAAAAGTGGGTTAAATGATGAGAGATTGGAGGACAGGAGGAGGGGCTAAAAATTATGCTCCAGGAACAGAGTCTACTGTTAATAAACGTTTTTTGGCAGACAGGGAGGGAAGGGTAAGAAGAGGAAAATAGGGAATTTCACAAAGATAGTCAAACACAGAAATTCTTGAGATGGGAGGAGAAATCCCAGTAGCTTGGGTGGGATGCAGATTTTGTGCAAGAAAGGCAACACACACCAAGAGAGGTGTGGTTAAACACTTACTTCAACCCATTGTAGAACAAGTTCTTGTAGTCAACGTTTATTCTAGTGATCTTTTCTTTTGCAGTCTTTCGATGGTGAATAACCGGCCAATGTGCTGAAAACCAGGAGCTTTTTTCCTGACGTAATCCCTGTCAGAACCTGGTAACCAAACAATCTGCAAGGAGAAACGGTAAATCTTTCAGTGGATAATCAGCTGTCCAGGTACAAACAGCCTCATGTAGAATGGGAGAAGTCTCATTCCGGCATGAGTAACAGTTTATAGGGAGCAGAGATTCTAGCCCTTGATGAAAGACTCAACCTGGCCTAATACTGTCTAGTGAACTCTTGTGATGGGGCTTTCACTGGGGTTGTTCTGGAGCTGAGTCTTCCCAGTTAACATCGTGGGGCCAAGGGGTCACTGTCAGTACACTAGCTGAAGTGGATGAGTAGGTGGCCAGCGTGGAGGCGAGGTCGGAATCATAAACATCTCCTCTGGCTGATGATGACACAGATCATCTTTGAGAAGAGTAATCTGTCAACAGGAAACGCTATTATGACTTATCTGGGGAAAGAGTTCTATTTGCAAAATGACAGATATTTGTTTCATTCATGGCATTCTTCCATATTCTGAGAATTAAAGATATGTGAAATGACTGACTGCCAAAATGCAGAGCTTTCTGGAAAACATGATGAATAAATTTTCTGCTGAGATAAGAACTTTCTATGTCATAAATGAAAGCTGGTATTGAAAGTCTAAGCGTTCCCTTTCTCTAAGAGAAGTACGTTGAAGATGGTGCAAGTCACATCATATAGCTATTACACACATTCCCTTTCACACAGTGGTGACCTTTGGTTTGGAATAGCAAACAGCCTCAATGTTTTCCCTACTGATACAAATTTAACTGGCTCATTCATAGATTGTCACATGTATTGGGTTGACCAAAAATTTTGTTCTTTTCTTTTTTTTTCCTGTAAGATGGCTTGAGCAGCACTTACTTGTCTTTAACTTCATGTGAGACAATTTTATTAGATTGTAATGTCACACCTGAAATATTAGTGTGCATTAAAAAAGAACATCAAAATTGGAGAATTTTAGTGTAGCCATTCAATATTGAAGAAGAAAGAAAAAAGTCACATTTTGGACATATTATGCTTTAGTTTTTTAAGAAAAGTAAAAACACAGCTGAAATGCAAAAAAAAAAAAAATTTGTGCGGTGTATGGAGAAACTGTTGTAACTGATGGAGCATGTCAAAAGTTGTTTGTGAAGTTTCATGCTGGAGATTTCTCGCTGGATGATGCTCCATGGTCATAAAGACCAGTTGAAGCTGATAGCTATCAAACGGAGGTATTAATTGAGAACAATCAATGTTATACCACATGGGAACAGCCAACATACTCAAAATATCCAAATCAAGTGTTGAAAATCATTTGCATCACTGTGGTTATGTTAATTGCTTTGATGTTTTGGTTCCACATAAATTAAGAAAAAAAAAAAAACCTTTTTGAAGGTATTTTTGCAAGCGATTCTCTACTGAAACATAATGAAAATGTTCTGTTTTTAAAACATGTTGTGACACTTGATGAAAACTGGATACTGTACAATTATGTGGAATTGAAGATGCCATGGAGCAAGCAAAATGAATTATCACTAAGCACCTCAAAGGCCAGTCTTCATCCAAAGAAGGTGATGATGTGTATGGTGGGATTGGGAGCGGGCAGGGGGATTCTCTATTATGAGCTCTTTCCAGAAAACCAAATGATTAATTCTGCAAGTACTGTTCCCAATTAGACCCACTGAAAGCAGCACTCAACAACAAGCAACCAGAATTAGTCAAAAGAAAATGAATAATCTTTCATCAGAATAATGCAAAATCTCATGTTTCTTTGATGACCAGGCAAAAACTGTTACAGCTTAGCTGGGAAGTTCTGATTCATCTGCTGTATTCACCAGACATTGCATCTTTGGATTTCCATTTATTTTGATTTTTACAAAATTCTCTTAATGGAGAAGGCAATGGCACCCCACTCCAGTACTCTTGCCTGGAAAATCCCATGGACGGAGGAGCCTGGAAGGCTGCAGTCCATGGGGTCGCTGATGGTCGGACAAGACTGAGCAACTTCACTTTCCTTTTCACTTTCATGCATTGGAGAGGGAAATGGCAACCCACTCCAGCATTCTTGCCTGGAGAATCCCAGGGACGGGGGTGCCTGGTGGGCTGCCGTCTATGGGGTCGCACAGAGTTGGACATGACTGAAGTGACTTAGCAGCAGCAGCAGCTTAATGGAAAAAATTTCATTTCCATGGAAAGCTGTAAATGGTACCTGGAACAGTTCTGACTCAAAAGATAAGAAATTTTTGGAAGATTAAATTATGAAGTTGCTTGAGAAGTGGCAAAAGATAAGGCCTCTCAGGTGGCGCAGTGGTAAAAGAAACCGCCTGCCAGTGCAGGAGATGCAAGAGACATGGGTTCGATCTCTCGGTTGGGAAGATCCCTTGGAGTAGGAAATGGCAACCCACTCTATTACTCTTGCCTGGAAAATTCCATGGAGAGAAGAACCCAGCAGGTCATAGTTCATGGAGTGGCGAAGAGTCAGACACGACTGAGCACACACCTTTACCTCTTTTTTAGTGAAACAAAACAGTGGATACTTTGTTCAATAAACCTCTTGATAAAAATAAAATGTGTCTTTCATTTATACTTAAAAACTGAAGGAATTTTTGGCCAACCCAGTAGCTATATAAGCAGTCAACTCCATTTTCTACAAGGAGTAGAACCATTCCAGGGAAGATTACAAGGTAGTTCAGGTTCAAATGCTATGCTACCCACTTCCCAACCTCTACCATAAATACTGAGATAGACATACCAGATGTTGCTCAATCTTAGAGTCAAGGATCACGCTTACTACAAGGCGGATATATGATGATCTGGCAGGATGTGATTGTGGAGGAGTATAAAGATCAAATATCACCTTTCTGTTGGCCTTCCGTGCAATTTCCAATAAATCACTCAGTTTTGGAATCTTCTGATTTCTTGCTTTTTCCCTATCAGCCTCTGATAGAGGTTTCATACTGAAAAATGGTTTGATCTAAAAATAAGTATATCAGAGAAAACATTAGCTCCTATCAAAAGTATTTTCCAATTCTCATGTTTTAGTCCCACACCAAGCCCTACCTTCATGTTGGTCCACTACTATTCAACCCACCAAGTCTTCTGAAATACTGGTCCAGAGATAAGAGTAGCCAAGAAGAGAAATGAAATGTAAACTCCATAGGTAGAGATGGTATTTTCAATGATTTATTCTGTAACAGAATCTGCTGTATTTGAACTGAAGGACCTTCCTCTTTTCCTCCTGAGCTTCCTTTTCAACCTTTTTTTAAACTCAAGGTAATATAATTCAGTTTTAGTTTCACTGGTTTCCCACATTTTCTCTCACTGTTCTAGTTATGTGTAGTGTAAAAAAAGGACTTTGGTTTCAAGCTGAATTGGACTCAATCCTAGCTCTATCACTTGCTTGCCTTCCTTGCTGTCTGTGTATGTGTTTAGTCGTGTCCGACTCTTTGCAACTCCATGGACTGTAACACAGTCCTCCAGGCTCTTCTGTCCTTTGGATTTTCCTGGCAAAAATATTGGAGTGGGTTGCCATTTCCTCCTTCAAGGGATCTTTCTTGCCATACTAACCTGTTAAAATCCTTTCTTCTATTTTCAAAGCTTAGTTCAAATGCTACCTCCTTCATGAAGACTTCCTTAAATAATTCTGAACTAAAGAGACTTTGGTGGCATTAAACTCCAATTGTTCATTTTCCAGTTCAGTTCAGTCTCTCAGTCGTGTCCAGCTCTCTGAGACCCCATGGACTGGAGCATGCCAGGCTTCCCTGTTCATCACCAACTTGCGGAGCTTGCTCAAACTCATACCCATTGAGTCAGTGATGCCATTCAACCATCTCATACTCTGTCATCCCCTTCTCCTGCCTTCAATCTCGGTCAGCATCAGGGTCTTTTTCAATGAGTCAGTTCTCATCAGGTGGCCTAAGTTTTGGAGTTTTAGCTTCAGCATCAGTCCTTCCAATGAATATTCAGGACTGATCTTCTTTAGGATGGACTGGTTGGAACTCCTTGCAGCCCAAGGGACTCAAGAGTCTTCTCCAACATCACAGTTTAAAAACATCAATCTTCAGTGCTCAGCTTTCTTTATAGTCCAATACTCACATCCATACATGACTACTGGAAAAACCATAGCCTTGACTAGATGGACCTTTGTTGGCAAAGTAATGTCTCTGCTTTTTAATATGCTATCTAGGTTGGTCATGACTTTTCTTCCAAGGAGCAAGCGTCTTTTAATTTCATGGCTGCAGTCACCATCTGGAGTGATTTTGGAGCCCCCCAAAATAAAGTCTCTCACTGTTTCCACTGATTCTCCATCTATTTGCTATGAAGTGATGGGGCTGGATGCCGTGATCTTATTTTTTTGAATGTTAAGTTTTAAGCCAACTTTTTCACTCTCCTCTCACTTTCAACAAGAGGCTCTTTAGTTCCTCTTCGCTTTCTGCCATAAGGGTGGTGTCATCTGTGTATCTGAGGTTATTGATATTTCTCCTGGCAATCTTGATTTCAGCTTGTGGTTCATCCAGCCTGGCATTTTGCATGATATACTCTGCATATGCGTTATATGATCAGGGTGACAATACACGGCCTTGACATACTCCTTTCCTGATTTGGAATGAGTCCGTATCCCATCTGGTACTAACTGTTGCTCCTGACCTGCATACAGATTTCTCAGAAGGCAGGTAAGGTGTTCTGGTATTCACATCTCTTGCAGAATTTTCTACAGTTTGTTGTGAGCCACACAGTTCAAAGCTTTGGCATAGTCAATAAAGCAGAAGTAGATGCTTTTCTGGAACTCTCTTGCTTTCTTGATGATCCAGTGTATGTTGGCAATTTGATCTCTGGTTCCTCTGCCTTTTCTAAAATCAGCTTGAATGTGTAGAAGTTCATGGTTCATGTACTGTTGAAGCCTGGCTTGGAGAGTTTTGAGCATTACTTTGCTAGCCTTTTGAGATGAATGCAATTGTGTGGTAGTTTGAGATTTTTTGGCATTGTCTTTCTTTGGGATTGGAATGAAAATTGACCTTTCCAGTCCTGTGGCCACTGCTGAGTTTTCCAAATTTGCTGGCATATTGAGTGCAGCACTTTCCAGCATTTCCTTTTAGGATTTGAAATAGCTCAGCAGGAATTCCATCACCTCCACTAGCTTTGTTTGTAGTGATGCTTCCTAAGGCTCACTTGACTTCACATTCCAGGATATCTGGCTATAGGTGAGTGTGATCACACAATTGTGATTATCTGGGTTGTGAAGATCTTTTTTGTACACTTCTGTGTATTCCCCCACCTCTTCTTAATATCTTCTGCTTCTGTTAGGTCCCCACCATTTCTGTCCTTTATCAAGCCCATCTTTGCATGAAATGTTCCCTTGGTATCTCTGATTTTCTTGAAGAGATCTCTAGTCTTTCCCATTCTATTGTTTTCCTCTATTTCTTTGCACTGATCACTCAGGAAGGATTTCTTATTTCTCCATGCTATTCTTTGGAACTCTGCATTCAAATAGGTATATCTTTTCTTTTCTGCTTTCCCTTTAGCTTCTCTTCATTTTTCAGCCATTTGTAAGTCTTCTTCAGACAGCTATTTTGCCTTTTTGCATTTCTCTTTTTTGGGGAATGGTCTTGATTGCTGCCTCCTATACAATGTCACGAACCTCTGTCCATAGTTCTTGAGGCATTCTGTCTATCAGATCCAACCCCTTGAATATATTTGTCAGTTTCACTGTATAATCATAAAGGATTTTATTCAGGTCATACATGAATGGTCTAGCTGTTTTTCCCTACTTTCTTCAATTTCAGTCTGAATTTGGCAATAAAGAGTTCATGATATGAGCCACAGTCAGCTCCTGGTCTTGTTTTTTCTGACTGTATAGAGCTTCTCCATCTTTGGCTGCAAAGAATATAACCAATCTGATTTTGGTATTAACCATCTGGTGATGTCCATATGTAGAGTCATCTCTTGTGTTGTTGGAAGAGGGTGTTTGCTATGACCAGTGTGTTCTCTTGGCAAAACTCTGTTAGCCTTTGTCCTGCTTCATCTTGTACTCAAAGGCCAAATTTGCCTGTTACTTCAGGTATCTCTTGACTTCCTACTTTTGCATTCCAGTCCCCTACGATGAAAGAACATCTTTTTTGGGTGTTAGTTCTAGAAGGTTTTGTAGGTCTTCATAGAAGCATTCAACTTCACCTTCTTCAGCATTACTGGTTGAGGCACAGACCTGGATTACTGTGATATTGAATGGTTTGCCTTGGAAACGAATAGAAATCATTCTGTCATTTTTGAGATTGCACCCAAGTACTGTATTTCAGACACTTGTTGACTATGAGAGCTACTCCATCTCTTCTAAGGGATTCTTGCCCACAGTAGTACATATAACGGTCATCTGAGTTAAATTCGCCCATTCTGGTACATTTTAGTTCATTGATTCTTAAAATGTCGATGTTCACCCTTGCCATCTCCTGTTTGACCACTCCAATTTGCCTTGATTCATGGACCTAACATCCCAGGTTCCTATGCAATATTGTTCTTTACAGCATTGGACTTTACTTCCATCACCAGTCACATCCACAACTGGGTGTTGTTTTTGCTTTGGCTCCGTCTCTTCATTCTTTCTGGAGTTACTTCTCCACTCTCCTCTAGGAGCATATTGGGCATCTACCGACCTAGGGAGTTCATCTTTCAGTATCTTATCTTTTTGCCTTTCATATTGTTCATGGGGTTCTCAAGGCAAGAATACTGAAGTGGTTTGCCATTTCAGCAAGTGGTTAACACCCAAGATGTTTCATTTTTATGCCCCTTTAATTCTGTTCTCTATACCTACTTCTATACTTCTGAAGTCATATTAAAATTCTGGCTTCATATGCTTGTTGTTTTGTAACCTCGATAAAACCACTTAGATTCTCAAAATCTTTATTGTCCAAAGTATAAAATAAGAAAGGGGAGGAAAGATCTGTGTATTTCTCATGGTTTCTTTGATTATTATATATGATAAGATGTTTTCTGGGTTTAAGAGCATGTCTGGTACACAGAATATTGCATAATTCACAATAGTTCCCTCACTCTACTGCTTCTACTGAAAAAAAAAAAAAAAAAAAAGACCAGGAGCTGACTGTGGCTCAGAAATTGAAATTGAAATTGAAAAAGTAGGGAAAAACCATTAGACCATTCAGGTATGACCTGAATAAAATCCCTTATGATTTTACAGTGAAACTGACAAATAGATTCAAGGGGTTGGATCTGATAGACAGAGTGCCTGAATAACTATGGATGGAAGTTTGTGACATTGTACAGGAGACAGGAATCAAAACCATCCCCAAGAAAAGGAAATGCAAAAAAGTAAAATGGCTGTCTGAGGAGGCCATACAAATAGCTGTAAAAAGAAGGGAAGTGAAAAGCAAAGGAGAAAAGGAAAGATATACGCATCTGAATGCAGAATTCCAAAGAATAGCAAGGAGAGATAAGAAAGCCTTCCTCTGTATAATAGGCTCCAGTTTCATCCACCTCATTAGAACTGATTCAAATGTATTCTTTTTAATGGCTGAGTAATACTTCATTGTGTATATGTATCACAGCTTTCTTACCCATTCATCTGCTGATGGACATCTAGGTTGTTTCCATGTCCTGGTTACTATAAACAGTGCTGCAGTGAACATTGGGGTACACGTGTCTCTTTCAATTCTGGTNTATAATGTCTTGCAAGGTTTAAAAATTATGTATTTTTCCTGTAATGGTGAACCTGGTGATTCTAATCAATGCACCTTCTGAGAACAACTAGAAAAACTGGCATCACAGAGCCTGTGGAGAATCACAGTGCCAAGCCCCAGGAGAAGAAATACAGATAAGAAGCCTGCTATTAGGAACATCTATTAATTACTGAAGAATCAGCTAATTAGGCCAAAAGCTGAAATGAGCTTTTCATAGACTCATAGGGTCAGCAGCAAAAAGACTGAAGTTTAAGACCAATTGAGTGGTGAATGGGGCTAGTAACACCCCCGCTTCAGGTGGCATCCCCAAATGCTACACTTGAGGAATAAGTGAACTAAAATGTGAAAACCAGGTTCAAGTCACCAAACAACTAGAATGAGTTAAAATTATCTGAGATCACTTGTACCCCTGGACACTTGCCTGCAAGGGTAAATCTTTTTTGGAAGAAACCCAGCAATAGTCCGGCCTCAAAATTTTCTACAATTTTTCAGAGTCAGTTCAAGCGCTCAATCTAAAAAACTAGGCATACTAGAAAACATGCTGAAATAACAGACAATAGAAAAAGATGTACAAAGATACAGATACTATCAGATGTGTTACTGTTTTTAAAATAACACAATATTTTCAAGGAACTAAAAACAAGATTTAGAATTTTGACAGAGAGCTAAAAACTGTACAAAATAGCTGAATAGAAATTCTAGAACTGAGAAGTACAATAGTAAAGCAATGGATTGTTTTCAAGGCAAATTACAGACAGCTCAAGAAAGGACTGATGAACTAGAACAGAGACCACAAGAAAATGTCCAAACTGAAGGACAGAGAGAAGAATGGAAAGTAGAAAAACAATGTAAAGACAGAGATTACAATGGCACAGTCTGATATACATGTAATTGATATTCCAAAAAGGAGAAAGAAAATGGGACAGAAACATCTGAAGAGATGGTNAAAAAAAAAATGCATTCTGCTACATTTCCCATTTTGAGTGTTTTGTATCAAGAGACTATGTGCTAACTTTTGATGACATAGAATTGGAACAGGCTGCTTATAAATTACAAAATCCAATCCATTCACCATTCTGCATTTGTATTTGTCTTATATGACATATTCCATTGATGTGAATTTATACTAAAGACAGATGAACAGTTTATAATAATTGTTATCTGATTGGAATTGAGGAAGATAGTTTAGATCAAGGTTTATCAACTTAAGGAAAGTTAGGAGTCACCTGGAGAGCTTGTTCATACACATTTCTATGGCCCGATAGTTCTTGATTTAGTAGATCTGGGCTGCAGTTCCAGAATTTGCATTTCTGGTAATGCAGTCGCAGGTGACATTGATGATACCTATCTATGGGCCATGTTTCTTTGAGTATTGTTGGTCTATGTCACTTCCTCAGACTGCAAGAATGATGGAAATTTTTGTTCAGGGACATTAGAGAATACACATTTCTCAAAAGAGTCTATCTGGTCTGTCCTAGAGACCCTCTTGACATTTTTTTCACAGGTATCGTATCTGTTCCCTATGCTATTTAGTATTCTTCCTTGGAAAGAAATTTTTCTGGGATTTCATGATTGCATATTTTTTAATCAGGTCCCAAATAGGCTCTGGATTACCAAGAACAGGATTCGACTCCACACAGAATAAATACTAATCTATGTCACTTCCTCAGACTGCAAGAATGATGGAAATTTTTGTTCAGGGACATTAGAGAATACACATTTCTCAAAAGAGTCTATCTGGTCTGTCCTAGAGACCCTCTTGACATTTTTTTCACAGGTATCGTATCTGTTCCCTATGCTATTTAGTATTCTTCCTTGGAAAGAAATTTTTCTGGGATTTCATGATTGCATATTTTTTAATCAGGTCCCAAATAGGCTCTGGATTACCAAGAACAGGATTCGACTCCACACAGAATAAATACTAAAGCATAGGCTGCTAATAGTTACTTGCCCTAAGAAAATTCAGGGGTTTTGTGCTAACAGGGCTTCCATTTCTTGTCTGATATGTGAGCACAACATGTGGTCATATACCTGGTACATAGTAGATCCTTACATATATGTATAGCCGAATCACTTTGCTGTACGTGTGCGCTCAGTCGCTTCAGTCATGTCAGACTGCAATGCTATGGACTGTAGCCCGCCAAGCATCTCTGTCCATGGGATTCTCCAGGCAAGAATACTGGTGAATTCTTAGAAATCCCCTCCTCCAGGGATCCTCTTGACCCAGGGATCGAACCTGCCTTTCTTTTGTCTCCTGCATTGGCAGGTGGGTTCTTTACCACTTTGTGCTGCCTGGGAAGCCCATATTTCAATGACAATTAAAAAAAATAAATAAAGAGAGGTGGAATGATTAAAACAGTTTTAAGCATCATGTTCAATTGCTTTGTTTTTAGTTCTCTTCTACACTGATGGGACTGATAAGAAAACCCTTTTACATCTACTAATGCACATCATGTGTGCTTCTGGGGCAGAGTGGTACTATATTGTTGATTTGGCAAAGCTGAATATGGTATGAGAAGCTCCATCTGCTCAGGGAGTACGTTTACGACAGATGCTCAGGAGCAAATTATGTTTAGCAAAGTGTTAAAAATGCCTTTGTCTATTAGCTTACCCTGTCAAAGAATTTGGATTAGAACATTTTTCAAATTTAAGAATGCATTGTACTCTAATTCTGCGTTTCTTTTGAACTCTCTGCAAATGCATTAGGAACATTATCTTGTTTCTCCTTATAACACTATTCAGAGGTGTGTGACCAAGTAGTGTTATCCTCATTGTACAGGCATAGAGAAGTTAATTGACTTTCTTCAGGTCATGGAGAAGTAGGCAGAGCCAGCAATAAAAGAAGCATTAGCCTGCTATTTTAGTGTGTGAGCACAATGGCCACCACAGAGCTTCTAACCCTGTCCTTCTATGGCCTAACACAAAATATCCTCTTCCATGAGATGACTTACAGGAAGTGAGGCTTCTTCAAAGATGTTTGCATGGATTACATTAGCTCCAATTTAGGGTCAAATAAGAGCATCCCCCATGTGATTTCAAAAAATATTTAAAAAAAAAATTATGAGAGATATCGGGTAATTTTCAAATCACAAGAAGTTACTTAAAAGTTTCTGAGTCTTTTTTTTTTTAATTATTAGAGTATGGTTACTTTACAATGTTGTATAGTTTCTGCTGTACAGCAAAGTGAATCATCTATACATCCATATATATGTATAGATGATATATCCTGTCTGTTTTTAGTTTAATATCCCATATTTAACATATCCTGTCTGTTTTTTGTTGTTTTAAATTTTGCATGTATCCCTCTAGAGAAAGATCAGGCTTGTTTACTAATTGCTATAAAATTGGAAGATTTTTTTCCCATTATATTTTATTATAGAATATTGAATATAGTTCCCTACACTATACAGAGGAACCTTATTATTTATCCAACCTTGTTTTATATATATATATATATATATATATATATAAAATATATTATTATATATATATAAAATAGTTTGTATCTTCTAATTCCCAACTCAGCTGTCAACCCTTCCCATCCCCCTTGACAACCAGAAGTCTGTTCTGGGAGTTTGTTTCTGTTTTGTAGATAAATTAATTTGTGTCATATTTTTGAGTCCACATAAAAGTGATATCATATGACATTTGTCTTCTTTCTGCAAATGATATTATTTCATTTCTTTTTAACTACTGAGTAGTATTCCAGAGTATCTATGTACTATTTCTTTATCCATTCATCTATCGATGGACATTTAGGTTGCTTCTGGCCCTGTATATTGTAAATAGTGCTGCTTTGAAGATAGGGGTGCATATATCTTTTCAAATTATTTTCTGGATATATGTCCCAGAGTGAGATTGTTAGATCATATGGGAACTCTCTTTTTAGTTTTTTTTTTTTTTTTGGAGAGCCTCCATACTGATCTCCTCAGTGGCTGCACAGATTTACATTCCTACCAGCTGTGTAGGAGGGTTCTCTTTTCTTCACACCCTCTCCAAATGTATTATTTGTAGACTTTTTAGTGACAGTCATGCTGACCAGGGTGAGGAACTGGAAGAAATATGCTGATAAGTCTGATGCTGCTTTGTGAGTGATCAAGTCCTTGGTGTCCAATCCAGCAGACTCAAATCTGACTCTGTGATAGAGTAATTTATGAGCTCATGTTTAATCTAGTGGAAATTCTACTACTTCTGGCTCCCCTCTACATTATAAAACATACTTAAGTAGAGCAAAATCTCCACAACTCTTAATTTCTTCCCTGTAAATTCTTCCCAAACTTAGATTATTTATTGGAAAAGTTCTATCCACATCATGGTGCTCAGTAAATTGAATGAGGCTTTAGAAGGATTAAATCAACATGAATGAGAATATCTTAAGTGCAGGAGATGTGGCTTAGATATCAGAAAGACATGTATTTTCTTTAATATTATTATTTGATTCTTGTAATATCTGGGTTTACGTGTCTTAGCCAAATGTCACAAATGTAAATATCTGCTTCTGTCCATGGCAGCTGAATAGGAACTCACAGCTGAGCTGAGTTGATGGGGAACAGGAGAACCTGGTGGGCTGCCATCTATGGGGTCGCACAGAGTTGCACACGACTGAAGTGACTTAGCAGTAGCAGCAGTAGACCAACGACAAAGTTTGTGACAGTAAGACACAATTGTGATATATTGACCTTCTGATGTGTTCTGATGTTGTTGAGAGAAGTCTTAAAATATTAATGAAAGCTCTGTAGTATTTATCCCTATTCTTCTGTGACACTAGTTGTAGTTGTAATAACTCTAACCTAAAGGTGTTTACTGAATGCTTGTCAAATGAAATCAAAAGCCTTATTAAAAAGGGGCTCTGTGTGTGTGTGTGTGTGTGTGTGTGTGTGAGTGTAGTCTGAAGTCAATCTGCCTGAGTTTAAGTCTCAACTCTGCCACCAAAATACACTCCTTCTGATGTGTCTGATGTTGTTGAGAGAAGTCTTAAAATATTAATGAAAGCTCTGTAGTATTTATCCCTATTCTTCTGTGACACTAGTTGTAGTTGTAATAACTCTAACCTAAAGGTGTTTACTGAATGCTTGTCAAATGAAATCAAAAGCCTTATTAAAAAGGGGCTCTGTGTGTGTGTGTGTGTGTGTGTGTGTGTGAGTGTAGTCTGAAGTCAATCTGCCTGAGTTTAAGTCTCAACTCTGCCACCAAAATACACTCTTGGTCAGTGTCTTTGATCTCTGCCTCAATGTCCTTATCTGTAAAGATGAAATATGATACTGATCTCACAGAATTGTGAAACTTAATAGTCAGTAAATAACAGCTGTCAGTACTGGCACATGAAGAACCCCATAGAACTCCATTTCTAAAATATTCAAGGAAAAAAAGAGATCTATCCTTGCTGATATGTGGTAAATTGCTTATAGTAATCTTTGGTCCAAATTTTGATTTACATTGTAATAACCATGTTTTAAGTCCTAAATCTAAATTTATCATAGACTGCAAACCCAACCTTATGTTGAATTATTTTAAATGTGAATGCATGCTCTCTTATAGGTGAATGAAGGATAAATATTAAGCAAGATTTTCATCTCTCATAGTACCCATTCTTTGGCAACTTGAAAATCCTACCACTCCTTCATGTAAACATTTCCCCCGCATTCACCACCTTGCCCAACAGCAGAACTAATTCTGAGTCAAAATCAACACAGGCTGTCAATTTGGTATGCACAACAGCTGGTTGCTTCCATATTTACTGCTTGTGGAGGTGAAGGTGGTGCATTTCATTTGAAAAAATGTGTTGTTGGGTCCTGCCTATCCTGAACACTATTCTCAAAGAAGACACTTCCAAACGCCTCTTATTCTACTCAAATTTTGATTTTTTTTTTTTAACTTTACTTCTAGATTGGGACTCTCCCCTTACCATCACATAGTTGCTTCACTTTAAGGCAGTCTTAAAAAACATAGTATCTTGCTGGAATATCTACAATCAAACAGATAATGTTGCATTTCCCAAATTGCTGGGGGTACATTATGCCCTGCATCTGGAATAAATGGTAAGCAAATCTACACAGCTGCTGCTAACCACTTCCTTAGACTTTCCTGTAGTTAAGTAACGAATCGTTATTGACTTCCTGAATAATTTACTCCTAGATGCGTTAAACTGAATGTAAAAGGATGTTTTTTCAAAATGAAGACAAACCAGTGCTGGGAGTTAGTGGTACTCTTAAAACTTCCATAGTGTTCTTCTTCTTTTTAAAATAAGCATGATTCAGTTTTTCTCCTCTATTCTTAACTTGAAATGATATAATCACATTAACCTTAAGAACATTTAACATAGAAAACAGCAACACATCTATAGTTACTGGTATGGGTATAAAATCCAATTAAACATAAATAGAGAAGTTTCTGTTATTAGAATAGAAAGGAGTTGGCCAGGCTGATTTTGCTTAATTAAATATTTATTTTAACCTGATATTTTAAAAAAGAGCATCGTTGTGAAAAAAAAAATGCAATAAAGAAGAAAGAACCCAACAGGATTTGGTAGAATTGTTAAAAAAAAAAAAATGCAATAATTTCCTTGAATAAGGGGCAGGTCTTTGGCCAAATTTATGTTAATCCAAGCTCCTCTCTGCAACTGTTCCTCATGTAATGTCTCCATTTTCAATGGCTCTTTCCTCATCATAATGTTCATATTATTTAAAACTCAGAGGTAGAAGGGCCTTGAAAGTTCTCTGGTGATATTCTCTCATTTACTAATTGATAGAATGAAGCCACATCAACGTAAATGACATACACACTCTAGACCTAATTGGCTAGTTAATGGCGGAGAACAAGACTGAAATTAGGTTTTTAAAATTGTAATCCAGCTTCCTAACAACAAAAAAAAATGCTGCTTCATCTAACATAGAGGAGCATCAAATGAAATCCTTTTTGGATAAACCTGACAGAATTCTTCTCTTTGGTCCTCAGATCAGTTGTTCTCTGATGGATCTAATATCCCTTCCCTTGAGTTTGCTTTCCTCCCATGTCACCATAAGTTTCCTGTCCTCTCATCCTTAAGGAAATGAATAATAACATTTAGTGCGCAATAAGTAAGCATGTTGTCAGTCACACAGTCTCTATTTATTTATTAATGAAGCCTTCTGGAGAGGCAGATATTTAATGAAAAAGGATATATCTCCATTGTCAATTCAGGTAATTTGATATTTCCACCAAGAATATTTTTAAGAAGTTTAGTTACTCAATAACTTCCAATTCAAAAGTGTGAGGAAGATGACTAAGGCTGCTAAGGTTGAAATCAAGCTAGCTTTATGAAAGGGTTGCAGCTACTTTTCAGTAAACAAGGACAATTATTCACACAGTGCAACTAAAACTGTGTGGTTCACCATCTTTAATCACTGTACTCTTTATTCTTTGGTAAAAATTGATTTACTCTCTTGACAAAAGATGAGGATTTCTGAGTCAAATATTGAGTTCTAAAAGACCCGAGTTAGAAAATAGCATGGCAGTATAATTAAATCCTACTTCTGGTTTTAGTGGAGAATAGAAATTGTCAACCATTGTTGCCTAGAACCTTTGTCTATTTCAATTTTATTTCTATACCATCATTTGAATCATCAAAAAGTGATATTGTACAGTACTCCTATTGTGTCTTTTATCAGACTCTACT
The DNA here is from genome assembly GCA_006408695.1 of Aepyceros melampus. NCBI lineage: Eukaryota > Metazoa > Chordata > Mammalia > Artiodactyla > Bovidae > Aepyceros > Aepyceros melampus. Next base: position 475,043 of record SJXQ01011224.1, on the reverse strand, counting down.
GAAATTGTCTGATTCCTTGACTATATTTTCCAAACAACTGTGATCTTTGTGAAGACTGGTACCAGGATGATTAACTATTTAGTGTCTAGCACAGTGCTCTGCAGGGAGTGGTTGCTGGTGAAAATGTTATATTTAATTAAGTAACCTATAGTAATTAGTTTAGTAGAAAAAATACATTATATAAAATACTTGAAGAGTACAGATTTCTTTTCTTTTTAGCGTTCTGATTTTATATTGACTTCAAATTCCTTTTTGACATACATTTTGAAAAGTGTTCCTACTTAAATTGGAAAATATCCCCATTCCTCATTCAACAGAATAATTTAGTGATTCACTGGTTTTCCATTACCAAGAGTCGACATGTTATTTATCATGCAAAGGGAAAACAATTATTCTGATTTAGCAAATAGAACAAAATATAATTTTGTGTTCTTAAGAACAAAACAGACAAAATGAATAAAGACTGGGCTTTAATACGTCCAGTTCTTTGACCTTTCAAATCATAGCAATAAGATTCCCTTTTCCAAACCAAAATCTTTCTGATATCAAAGAGGGCACATGATAACAGAACTCAGTTGTATCTGTAGATAACTACAGAGGAACCAGAAATCAAATTGCCAACATCCGATGGAGCGTCTATTTCTGCTTTATTGACTATGCCAAAGCCTTTGACTGTGTGGATCACAATAAACTGTGGAAAATTCTGAAAGAGATGGAAATCCAGACCACCTAACCTGCCTCTTAAGAAATCTGTATACAGGTCAGGAAGCAACAGTTAGAACTGGACATGGAACAACACACTGGTTCTAAATAGGAAAAGGAGTACGTCGAGGCTGTATATTGTCACCGTGCTTATTTAACTTATATGCAGAGTACATCATGAGAAACGCTGGACTGGAAGAAGCACAAGCTGGAATCAAGATTGCTGGGAGAAATATCAATAATCTCAGATATGCAGATGACACCACCCTTATGGCAGAAAGTGAAGAGGAACTAAAGAACTTCTTGATGAAAGTGAAAGAGGAGAGTAAAAATGTTGACTTAATGTTCAGCATTCAGAAAAAGGAAGATCATGGCATCTGGTCCCATCACTTCATAGATGGGGAAACAGTAGAAAGAGTGTCAGACTTTATTTTTTGGGGGCTGCAAAATCACTGCAGATGGTGATTGCAGCCATGAAATTAAAAGACACTTACTCCTTGGAAGGAAAGTTATGACAAACCTAGATAGCATATTCAAAAGCAGAGACATTACTTTGCCAACAAAGGTCCGTGTAATCAAGCCTATGGTTTTTCCTGTGGTCACGTATGGATGTGAGAGTTGGACTGTGAAGAAAGCTGAGCGCCGAAGAATTGATGCTTTTGAACTGTGGTGTTGGAGAAGACTCTGAGTCCCTTGGACTGCAAGGAGATCCAACCAGTCCATTCTGAAGGAGATCAACCCTGGGTGTTCATTGGAAGGACTGATGCTGAAGCTGAAACTTTAATACTTTGGCCACTTGATGCAAAGAGTTGACTCATTGGAAAAGACCCTGATCCTGGGAAAGATTGAGGACAGGAGGAGAAGGGGATGACAGAGGATGAGATGGTTGGATGGCATCATTGACTTGATGAACTTGGGTTTGAGTGAACTCTGGGAGTTGGTGATGGACAGAGAGGCCTGGTGTGCTGTGGCTCATGGGGTCGCAGAGTTGGGCACAACTGAGCAACTGAACTGAACTGATATATCATAGGTATTCTGTTGTCCTATGATGAAATGCGTGAACAATATCTGTCTTTTTAAAAAAGGCATAGACAAAGGAGATGATATTCACAGGGAAGAGTTTATTTCCTGAAAATACTTTAGTTGACAAAATTGTAGCACACTTATGCATTCTGGTCATGCAGCAAACCACTGGCTCAGCTGGTAACCAACGGCAAAATTTAATCTTGATGTTAGCAGACTTTATTTATTTGTAAGAGGGGGTGGATAATGATTGAGTTTAATTACAATAAAGTTTTTGTTAAAAGGAAACCAATAGCAATGTGTTTAGTCCAAATTTGCTTGTTTAAAAGATAAGTGGAAGGTTTTGAGGGAAAGTCATCAACATTAATAGGCAATTTTCAATTCCTAATTTGAAATCTTTATTTGAATTCATCAAACAGTATGAAATGGTAAAGAGTATTAGAGAAATGGACTGGAAGTCAGGAAACTTAATTCTAGATACATCTTTGCTACTAATTAAGTATGTGGCCTTGAGCAAGGTATTTAATTTTGATGGTCTTTACCAAGACCTACTGATTCTTTTTTTTCTAACCATTCCCCAGGCCTATAAGTTTTTTTATTGTCTGTATTATTACAAATTGTTAACAGCTGTCATTGGATTGGTCCACTCTCCACAAACTCTACCCCTCATTCCTAGTGCTGTTTTTTACACCTCTGCCAAGATGTTTTTTCTGTAGAGCAAGTCTCACTCACTCAGCAATTTAAATCCTTTAAAGGCCTGCCATTAGCCATGGAGACCACGGAAATCTCTTCACCAAGATCCATTAGTTCTCCATAACCTAGCCCCTGCCCCTCCTCACTAATGCTCCAGTCTATTCTGCCTCATTTGCAGCAAGTTATCATTTCACATGAGTCACTGAAATTACTTGCCATTCTTTCTACACCTTGTCACTTGTGGTTTCTCCTCCTGTTAATGCCCCTTTGTCATTTCTGTGGCTAAATTGTTTTATTTTTTTATTTTTCAAGATTCAATCTAAAAGCTACTTTGTCTGTGAGGTCTCCTCTGACACCTTCAGGAAAATCATAATACAGGTAGATTGAAGCAAAGCTGATCTTACATCTTTGTTCCTACAGTTTTCTATATGAGCTGTTCCTGCAGGCAATCATTTTATTTTTATTCTGTTATTTTACCCTTAATATTGTATAGCATGTCTCCCTTAATAATTTGTGAAATTTTTGAATGTGAGATATTTATCTGCTTTTTTTTTTTTTCTCTGTCCTCATCCTCTTAGAATAATACTGTATGGAAAAATATGTAGGCATAAAATATATGTTACTATAATGAATGAATGGAATTTGTTGTCTGGATGGTACAATGGGGGTGTTTTGAGAACATGATTTATGATCTGTGATTGCATATCCTGAATCTTTAAATAACCTAAAATTTTGTGAATGGATTTGCATATATACCTACACCCTCAGGAAAATACCCAGAGTTTCATGAAGTTTCCATGTGGATCCATTTCCCCAAAACTACATCACATTCTTACAGTGGGTGAGACTAAATTCACTAGACTATCGACAAAACGCAATTTAAAAAATGTCCTCCAATCCAGACCCTGCCTAGTCAATAGTCAAGAGGCCATTGATGTCATTCCCAGCTCCCTATTCTCCTGTGGAATCTTTTCCTTGCTGCTTCTGGAGCCCAGGGAACTAACAAGGTCAGGCTATACTTTGTATTCTTTTTGAGCCTGTGAAGACTTATATAGTTAAATTTGTGCTATAGGGAAATCAGCCAAGAAATGAACTGATACATTTCTTTTTAGCATGAGAATCTGAGCAGTTAGAATCTGTCTTATGTTGGTCAGTTTGCTTAAAAGTGTTTAAATCTGTGTCCATAATTTTCTAGTTGTCCTCAGAGAATTCATAGAATTCAACTAATATCCTCAACTGACTTGAAGCATTTAAGAAACTAGTTTTCAGTTTATGGTTACATTGGTCCACATTCTAGTTCTATCCTGCTTGGGAAAATGACTAGTTTCTGTTTGCTTAAAGAAAGTTTTCCTTCTCTAATTCTGAACTGAACATATTCTTTGTCTTGTCTTAAATGTATTAACAAATAAAAAATGCATCAATTTATGTATTTAATAAATTATGCTTAAAAATTCTACTTCTAGATACAATTAAAAATCTATTTTAGATCTCATATTTTTCCTAATTCAGTCAAATATATTTTACATAGTTTATGTATTTGTGTCATGTTCCTGTTTTATTTGGAATTCTTTAGTTTTATGACAGCTTATTCATACCTAAATATAGACTCAGTTATAGAATATAAATTAAAATACACTAACATAATCTGTATAAAAACACTATTTATCATCAATGCCAACCAGAGCATTTTCTTTTGGAAAATGACTTGTGATATAATTTGTTGTTTTTGTTTAGTTGCTAAGTCATGTCCAATACTTTTGTGACCCCATGGACTATAGCCCAACAAGCACCTCTGTCCATGGGTTTTCCAGGCAAGAGTACTGGATTGAGTTGCCACTCCCTTCTCCATGAGACTTTTCTGACCCAGGGATTGAACCTGGGTCTTGAAGTTGCATGGGTCTTCTGCATTGCAGACCGATTCTTTACCACTGAGCCACCAGGGAATGTCTGAAATATGATAGTTTATTTAAAACTGTAAAATAATAGAAAAAAAGTAACGGTTTATATCCCAAGTCCCTGGCACAGAGCTCCTGAACCCTTTTAGTTTCCTAAGTACTGGGGGCATCTTTTGTTCTGGTATTTGGTCTTTGACCCTGGTTCCTGATGGGATTCCGAAGTCCTTGTAATTTTCTGAGTGATAGTAGTGTTTTTGTTTTCTGAGACAATTCTGAGCTGGTTCCTGGGTGGGAGCTGGTCACCAGAAAGACTAAGCCATGATTAGAAGCTTGGAATTTTCAGGTCCTCCTGTACCTCCAACTCCATCCATTCTCAAGAGAGAGGAGAGGGGGTGGGAATGGTATTACTTGATTTTCCTATGTGGTCTTCCATAAAATCTCAATACTGTGTGGTTTAGGGAGCTTTTAGGTCAGGAATCTCATTCATGTACAAGGAATGTGATACACCCCAATTCCATGTGGCAGAAGCTCTTGTGTTCAGGATCCTCCAAGACCTCAATGTTTGTATCTCTTCATCTGGCTATCCATCTGTATCCTTTATTATATCCTTTAATGAACTGACAAATGTAGGGACACTCAGTAGACTCCTCTAACAAATAATTAAACCCAAGGTGGAGGAGGTCATTGGAACCTCCAATTTATAGCCAAGTTGTACAGAGTTGTGGATAAGTTGGGGACCTGCTACTTACAATTGGTGTCTGAAGTGGGGGCAGTGTTTGTGGGGCTGAGCCCTTAATCTGTGGAATTTGACACTGTCTCCAGGTAGTGTCAGAATTGAGCTCAACAGTAAGATACCCAGCTGTCATGGAGAATTTCTCACTTTTGGGGGGAAAAACCCACAGATCTGGTGTCAGAAGTGTTGTGAGAATACAGGAGAGACACAGGAGGTAGAATGAACTGTTTTTCTAAAATGGAACATAAACATATGAGAAACTAAAATGTCATCACTATTTGATATCCTTATATTGGCTATCAGTTACAAATGCAGCCTGCATAAGGCTGCTAGGACATTTTAAAGGGAAAAAAGTCACATTTACTGTTAATGATTTTGGAAATCCAAAGTCAAATGTGGCTCCTGAGACATGACTTGCTCTTAATTAGTCATGGGCTAAGTGCATAGACTATTCTTGGTTTTAGTAGGAGAAAAAGTACAAAACAATTTTGAAACACCATTTCAATAAATTTGTAATTCTTAAAATAAAAATATCAATATTGTTTACACATTTTTGAGTTTTTTTTTTTTTTGTCTAATTTGGAAGAACTCTCACATAGAATCCACCTTGTAGAACAGATGACAGAATAGATGGAGAATAGATGGCTGAATCCTGGCAAAACCATTATATCTGAGAACTATACCCAGCAAGTTGATGAAGTGCAATGAAAACTGCAACACCTGTAGCCAGCATTGGTCAACATGAAAAGCAGATAGTTGCCTTTGTTGAAGCATCTGATTGAAACATCCAGGTTGATGCCCAGAGCCATTTGTCCCTACTATGAGTCCTTTCAGGGAGAGGGTGATGTTGTGTGATTATATAGTGAAGTGACTCAGTTGTGTCCAACTCTTTGGGACCTCATGGACTGTAGCCTGCCAGGCTCCTTCATCCATAGGATTTTCCAGGCAAGAATAATGGAGTGGGTTGCCATTTCCTTCTCCAGGGTATCTTCCTGACCCAGAAATTGAACCCAGGTCTCCCATATTTCAGGCAGACTCTTTATCATGGGGAATCTGCCATGATTATATAAGGAATCTAGAAAGATGGTACTGATGAACCTATTTGCAGAGCTGCAATGGAGACAGATATTGAGAACAGACTTATGGACATGGCTAGCAGGGAGAAGGAGAGTGTGCGAGGTATGGAGAAAGTAATAGGAAAATATACATTACCATATGTAAAATAGATAACCAACAAGAGTTTGGCTGTATGACTCAGGGAACTTAAACCAAGGCTTGATAACAGCCTAGCAGGGTGGGCTGGGGAAGGAGGTGGAAGGGATGTTCAAGTGAGAGGGGACATGGGTAAACCTTTGGCTGATTCATGTTGATGTTTGGTAGAAACCAATGCAATACTGTAAAGCAATTATCCTTCCATTAAAAATAAATAAATAAATAGTTTGAAAAATATTATATAAGTCTGATATTTTCTGACTGGTATGAAGTTTTACAAGTGAAAATACATAACAGTTTTAAGTAAATTCAAAGTTTCAGATATGAGTTAAAATTATACCTCTAAAAATTCAACTGTTTATTTCATTAACTTAATTTTCATTTTTCTATTAGGTTGGTGCAAATGTAATTGCAGTTTCAGATCATGAATTTTACATCATTATAACTAGGCTCAAACATATCTTCATTAGTCAAAATAGGAACCATTACAATCAATACATTTTTGCTAATAAGAAATATTTGTTTATTCCTGTAGTGTAAAAATCCATGCTTCAGGATTCAACAAAATGTTGGAAAACATTGTATCCTAGTGGTTGTGGAAGCATTTTCTTTGCAAAAAGTTGTCAGGATGCTTGAAGAAGTGGTAGTAAGTTGGTGAGAGGTCAGATGAATATGGCAGATGAGGCAAAACTTGGAGCCTGATTTGTTCAACTTTTGAAGCATTGGTTGTGCAGTCTGCCATCGGGCATTCTTTTAGAGAACTGGGCCCTTCCTATTGACCAATGTTTGCTGCAGGCACTGCAGTTTTTGGTGCATCTCATCTATTTGCTGAGCATACTTCTCAGATGAAATGGTTTCACTGGGATTTAGAAAGCTGTAGTGAATCAGATCAGTAGCAGACCACCAAAGTGACCATGACCTTTTTTTGGTGCTAGTCTGTCTTTGGGAAGTGCTTTGGAGCTTCTTCTCGGTCCAACCACTGAGCTAGTTATTGCTGGTTGTTGTATAAAATCCACTTTTCATCTCATGGCACAATTTTTGATCAAGAAATGGCTTGTTGTTGTTATGTACAATAAGAGAAGATAGTTCAAAACAACACTTTTTTTTTTTCAGTCAGCTCATGAGGCACCCACTAACCGAGCTTTTTCACCTTTCCAATTTTTTCAAATGACCATAGAATGATACACAGTGAGTTCTTTGGCAAATTCTCATGTAATTTTACGATGATCAGCTTTGATGATTGCTTTCAGTTGGTTGTTGTAACTCCTGATAGCTGACCCTGTGCTCCTCATCTTCAAGTCTCTGTTCTCCTTTGTCAAACTCTTGATCAACCACGGCATGGAATGTTTGTTAGCAGTTCCTGGGCCAAATGCATTGTTGATGTTGTGAGTTGTCTCTGCTGCTTTATGACCCATTTTGAAGTTGAGTAAGAAATTGCTCAAATTTTCTTTTTGTCTAATATCATTTAAGTAAGTAAGTAAGTAAGTAAAGTCACTCAGTCGTGTCCGACTCTTTGTGACCCCATGGACTGCAGCTCACCAGGCTCCTCAGTCCATGAGATTCTCCAAGCAAGAATACTGGAGTGGGTTGCCATTTCCTTCTCCAGGGGATCTTCCCAATCCAGGGATCGAACCTGGTTCTCCCGCATTGGAGGCAGACGCTTTAACCTCTGAGCCACCAGGGAAGTCCCTAATATCATTTCCTTAGTCTAAAATACATATAGAATAAACACCAAGTAATAAGTCATTAGCAAAAAATGAAGTTAGAAATGTGCATTAAAATGATGCATAATATAAGCATTTATTTAAGAATGTATCCCAATGTCAAAGGCAAATTTCAATAATGCAAAAACCACAATTACTTTTGCATCAACCTAATCCTTAACCTAAAACTAATCTTGACTCTCCTGTAATGAGTTCAGATTTGATCAAATTGTTACTAGCAATTTCTGAATGGCATCCTAGAAAGCTATTTGTAGAATTTGTGTTCAAAATTCTATTATCTACTGGAGAGTGTTTTCAGATGAAAGAAACAGCAAAGTTAGGTCTATTTTCCCCAAGTCTCCTTAGGTTCTTTGCTCACCCTGTGATGTACTTTGGATTGTTATACTCATTTGTTTATTCAACAAATATCCATGGACTTCTATATGCCAGATACTACTCTAGGTACCAGAATAAGACAATGAACAAAGTAGTAAAACATTCTTGACTTTATAGAACTTACATTCTTGTAGAAAATGCTGTTAATTTGTTGTTCTTCAGTCACTGAGTCACATCAATAAATCACAAATTTAAATTATACTATATATATAACTATACATATTAATTTTTGCTTTTGTTCAGCTGCTAAGTCATGTCTGACACTTTGTGACCCCATGGACTGCAGCACTCCAGGCTCCTCTGTCCTCCACTATCTCCCAGAGTTTGTTCAAATTCATGTCATTGAGTTGATAATCCTATCTAACCATGTCATTCTCTGCAGTTCCCTTTTCCTTTTGCCTTCAATCATTCTTAGCATCAGGGTCTTTTCCAGTGAGTCAACTCTTCATGTAAGGTGGCCAAAGTATTGGAGCTTCAGCTTTAGCATCTGTCTTTCTAGTGACTATTTAGAGTTGATTTCCCTTAGTATTGACTGGTTTGATCTTGCTGTCCAAGGTACTCTTGAGAAACTATGTCATGTATACTACTAGGTAAATCTACATGTATGTAGATACACACATATGATAAAGGTTAAGCAGAAAAATTAAAATACAAAAGGAATATTTTAGGAAGGAGAGATTGCATAATCTTAAAGTGGCCTGGTAATGCCTTAATGTAGAGATGTTTGATGGAAAAGGCAATGGCAACCCACTCCAGTACTCTTGCCTGGAAAATCCCATGGATGGAGGAGCCTGGTAGTCTGCAGTCCATGCGATCACGAAGAGTCAGACATGACTGAGCTACTTCACTTTCACTTTTCACTTTCCTGCATTGGAAAAAGAAACAGCAACCCACTCCAGTGTTCTTGCCTGGAGAATCCCAGGGATGGGGGAGCCTGGTGGGCTGCTGTCTATGGGGTCACACAGAGTCGGACATGACTGAAGCGACTTCGCAGCAGCAGCAGCAGCAGCAGAGATGTTTGAACAAAGACTGTAAGGATATAAGAGTGAGCTGTGCCAATAGTTGTGGAAAGAGCATTCTGGGTAGCAAAAGCAGTAAGTGTAAAGACCTCAGGAAGAAAGATACCTCAGCATTCATGTGTCAAATAAATCTGAGAGGTTGTTGTGCTTGAGCACATGAGCAAGAACCAGAGATTTCAACTGGAGGTGGGGAAGGAGTGACAAGATCATCACAGATGTATTGAGTTGAGCCTTCTATACCACAATAAGAACTCTCAAGAACCATGTTATGTATAGTACTAGGTATAACTACATGTATGTAGATATACACACACACATATGATAAGGGCTAGGGAGAAAAATACAAATAAAACACAAAAGGAAAATTTTACGAAGGAGAGGTTAGCTTTTATTCTGAGTGATGTAAGAAGATATTAAAGGATTTTTCAACAGAGGAATTACATATTCTAACTCCTGTTTTGAAATGCTCACTCTGACTTCTGTATTGGAAATTAAGAATAAAAGGGAATCATGTGAGGAAAAGAGGGTAGGAAAAGACTACTGGGAGGCTGTGGATGATGTGGGGCAGGGTTCGTAGGTGGGGCAGAGAGGTAGGTGGTGAGTCAAGGTCAGATTCTGAATCCATTTTCGAGAAAGCCTGTTGGACTTTCTGATGACTTTGATGTGAGGCACAAGACATTGACAAACTCCTTTGCTCTCCATTCTGTTGAACTTTACAAAACATCTGTGTGTAAAATTGTTTGTAAATAAAGTTATAACCATGTGGAGCAATTTCCTTATAAAACCTTCATTATGGAAAGTCCTGGCATACTTATAAGACTGTCTGAATGAGATGTGAACCTGCGTATATACACATGCACCCACATACACACAGAATTCTGTGAGGCACAGAAATATCTGCTAGCAGAGAGTGAGAATTTTTTTAAATTTTAATTTTAATGTTCTGATTATAGCACAGAGGTATATACATATTTAATATATCATGCTGTATTCTAGTAAATTCAGGATTTAATATTGTTTTTTATATCCTAATATTTCATATTCAAATACATTTTGAATTATTAAGTCAGGAAAACTTTAAGCACTCAAATGTAGGGTTTAAAACCAAGAGTCATATGCCATTAAAATAAGTTAAAAACTGTTATGTCTGCTATGGTTATAAAGCATGTATAGTATCTGAATTATACTGGATTATAATTCAGTTGCTGCCTCTTGCTACATTATTCCAATACCAATAAAATTTTAAAACTATTTGTAGTTTTATATAACTTTAAGTGCAGAAATATTATTTTGCTTTATAAAAAGATGAATCAGTTTGAGAGCTATTTGTGTGTATATTTGTATATCTAACTTTATATATTGCTTAGGTAATGATGCTTTCTCATCAGTTTGAGGCCCCTTACATTGCAGGACATAAATATAATAAAATTAAAAGATAGGTAAGTTTTAGTGATTTCAGCACAAAATTTAATTACTGATTTTCTGACAGTCAAAATGAAAAGATAATTGCTCTTGGTTGTACCTGTTTCATAGTTAATAAGAAAAGGTAAATATTAAAACTTTTTTGAGTCTATAAGCATTTTGGTTGCTCTGAACTTGGAGAGAAATAGATCATATTAGGTTTTTAAGTAATTTCATTTGCTTGTGATGAATTGTGTTTTTAATAGAAAGAAACTATGCAGAAAAATTGGATTCAATTGAATTTAACCAACTTTTCTTCATATCCATTTTCACACTAGGGGTTACCACTTTAGTATTAGTATTTAGTAATAATACTTTAGTATTATTAGTTGTTTAAAGGAAAGGGAGGGGGGAGATGATGAGAGGATTCTGTAGGCCACAACTCAAACAAACACCTTAGTCTTTACTTTTTTATGTAGGTAATGATTACTTGTAAAAAGCTTTATGTTAAATAAGAGGCATGCTCGGAATTAAATTTTTAAAATAATTTCACTCTGGCAATATGTAAAGGATTGTTTAGATAAAAGTGGATATTGGAATTAGGAAAATCAGTTTAAAATCTGTTCCACAGTCTAGACCAATATTACTCAAAACACAGACCACAGTTGCCTGAATCAAAATCATCTGCTGCTAAGAGGCAGTAAAATGTCTAACTTGTGGCCAGAAAGCTACTGTGATTTTCCAGGTCTAAGCATGGACAATTGCAAAAGAGTTTACCTGAAAGGCCCCTTGGAGGAAATTGCCCTCCCCAGCCAAGACTGTACACAGCCGTGCATTATATCAAGGACTAAGCTCTCATGGAGAAGGAAATGGCAACTCACTCCAGTGCTCTTGCCTGGAAAATCATGGACAGAGGAGCCTGGTAGCTGCAGTCCATGGGGTCGCAAAGAGTCGGACACAACTGAGCAACTTCACTTTCTTTCTTTAAGCTCTCTTGGATGTTCATGCTCTTGCACAAAGCTGTATTCTCAGCCTGGATGCCTCCATTTGGAGGTCTCATTATTGAGAGTTTTCAGCAGAGAAATTCCTCAGGTGCCTCTGCCAGGACCTCCTTATCAGGGAAAGAGGAGCTCCTTCAAGACTCTTTCCTCCACTCTGATTCAATACTCAGGACTCTTCCACTCCTAAGCTTTTCCTCCTGCCCGCAGGTATTTGGGTCCATAAAACTGCAAGAGCCCAATGTCTATAGTATTCCACTTGTCTCTCTGTCGGTGCCCTTCCATGGAGAAGTATGGACCAGGAGAGGTGTCTGTGGCACTTGTCCTGTTTAGATTTTCTTATACTACCCAGTGAGCGATTCTAGGCTTGACTGTTACTTTCATTTTGCCTTGTCTTAATCAACTACCTGGCAGCTCAGCTCTCTCTGAAGCTCAGCTCAACCCTTGGTAGGCAGCTCAACCCCAATATACTGTTTTCAGATTTGGGGAGCAGACCCAGGAATCTGCATAGTTAACAAGCTCCCCTAGACCACTCTTTGGTATATTTTAGTAAAACAGTGATCAAATTAGTAGATGAAATGGGTCTAAAATCAGCCAGTGGTGGTAAATATGGAGGAAAGTTTCCAGACAGTCAGGAGTCAGAGTGAGAAAAAGAGACTTACTAAGATTATAGAAGAAAAATGGGTGAAAATGAATTCAGTTCAGTTCAGTTCAGTTGCTCAATCACATCTGACTCTTTGAGATCCCATGAATCGCAGCTTGCCAGGGCTCCCTGTCCATCACCAACTCCCGGAGTTCACTCAAACTCATGTCCATCGAGTCGGTGATGCCATCCGGCCATATCATCCTCTGTCGTGCCCTTCTCCTCCTGCCCCCAATCCCTCCCAGCATCAGAGTCTTTTCCAATGAGTCAACTCTTTGCATGAGGTGACCAAAGTATTGGAGTTTCTGCTTTAGCATCAGTCCTTCCAATGAATACCCAGGACTGATCTCCTTCAGAATAGACTAGTTGGATCGCCTTGCAGTCCAAGGGACTCTCAAGAGTCTTCTCCAACATCACAGTTCAAAAGTATCAATTCTTCAGTGCTCAGCCTTCTTCACAGTCCAATGAACTAGCATCAAACAAAAATGGCAATAAAGAATAAAGAGAAGTTTGGACACATTGAGTTTTGAGACATGTGTATGATGTTTAGAAATTTTCATCTTTCAGTTGAATAAATCGATATATGAATTTAGATCTTAGGAAAAGTATAGATGTGAAATAATGATTTGGAAGTTCTCAGTATGTGTGGAGGAGACAAAGGTTAAAACCATGACAGTAAATGAGATGTGGAACCTAAGGAGCCATTTAATAAGTAAATGGAAGAAGTCCAGTGGAGGCTGAGAAGAATGGCGGCTCTTTTCTTGTAAGTATTTTATGAACTCTTGATAAATCCAAAAGTGTAATGTGAAGTTGCAGCCCTGTGAAGGTGTTTACTTAGGTAACTCAAGTGATATTTCTCAGCTGAGTAGTTTTCTGGAGATCTGTTTTCCTGTGAGTTCTCCCATGCCAATAATTTCACTCATGTTCTCAATTGAGATAATTGCATAGTGGATAACTCAAAATTAAGATGCTAGTTAAGAATGTGGATGTGGGTTTCCAAGATTCGACTAACCCAAGTGGTAATGTAAGCATCTTCACCCCAATGTCCATATTTGTTAATATCTTTTGTGTTTTCAACTGAGGTATTATGTGTGTATAAGAGAGGGAGAGAGAGCATTAGGCATTTTGCTCTCTGTCCTCCAAAACCCATAAGTTTTTCTAAAATAATAAAGTTTTGGTTGGATATACAGTAACAAACTAAAGACATTTTCTTGCAACTTTGTGTAGTTGTATAACTACATTCTGGGTAATGAGATGTGAGTGATAGTGACTTGTAAAACTTCTGGCTTAGGTTCTTTTAAAAGGCAGCTGGTTGGCCTCTATTATTATTTTCCTCTCATCCATGAGCTGATCTGATAACATATGAAACAGTCATCTTGAGTCCAGGAATGAAAGCCACGCGGTCAAAACAGCAGGGCTAACTTGGTAGATTTGAATGATTCACATTTAAGTTGTTGTTATATGAATGAGAAACCTACTCCTATTTTATTTTGAAGATTCTGTTACAACAGCTTACCTTATACCTTAAAACAAAGGGATTGTTGTCAAGATCCTTGGCTTTTGATTTCCGTAATCCATTTATATTTCTCATCTTCTCATGTAAATCCTTAAGCTCATAAGTGTGAGCTTTCTTCTCTTACTCATTTTGTTGGAGAACATATAATACAAATTAATCTCTGTGATGTGTTGTCACCAGACAATTTTTTGCATTAGATGAAAAAATTTAGAAAACCTATTTCTCTTCTTTCTCTTAACAAAACCTGTCTTGAAAGATTGCTGACTTTCTAGGTCCTGGAATATTCTATCTCTGGTATGAGCTTTTTTCTTGTGTTTCTTCCTTACTACAGTGCCTTGAAATATCCTTGCTTCATGCCAGATAAACACAGTGAGGATTGTGGGTTGAGTAACAATCAGTATAATTCAGTGATCCTTAGGATAAAATATGAAAAATAAAGGAGTAGGAGGATGTTTGTTAATAAAAAGTGAAAACATCAAAATAAATTTTGAAAGCGGAGAGTGGGAAGATTTGTGAAAACTCACATAGGCCTCTTCCCCTGATTTTCCTTGTGATCAGGGCAGTAGTTTCCTGGTCTGGCAATATTCTTATTCTGGGATCAAGAAGCAAGGCCTTGATGACCTAAATCTCTGTGCAGAATCCCTGTGCCCGTGCAAGTGAGTGGGGACCTTGGTGGGGGGAAAAAAAAATCTCTTTCTGATTTATAAGACACAGACTGAGCCCCAGTTCAAATCTCAGGTGCTTCATTTGACAAAGAACAATGTAAGTGGTCAGCAGCAAATGGGTGAACAAAATAGATTTACCCAGATCTCATCTTGTTACTGTCACTATTTTCTGCATCAAAGAGGTCCCAGATCTGGAGCTCTAGACTTTCTCTCTAGCTGAGGAATGAAGAAGACTTATCATGTTGACTGATATATTAAAGAGTTTTACTACCTGAAACCCAGGTATAGAAAAATAAAACCTTTCTGGTTTTTCTTATAACTAGGATTAATTTTTCTGTATAGAGCCTCCATTTTCTTTTATGTGGAAAGCTTGATCTTTTCACTTATTTATGCAAGTGATTTTCTGAGGCGGTGATGTCTTTAAGTCCATATCAGGAGTCTTTCCCTCCCTTTCCCTGGCAGCAGCTGTCTTCAGTAGAGCCATGCCTACTATCATTGGGAGGACAATATCCGGTCCTATGTCAGCATCTATACTTACTGTTTCCTGCTGTCTTAGAACTAACTGACCCTGTCTGGTTAGTCTTCAGCTTCTCCTATCTCTGCTTTGACATAGACCACAATGGCCCCTCGGCAGTCCAATCACAAACTGGATGAGTCTATCTAAGGAGCATTGTCTGCTCTGAAGTCCTCTTGTTTGTGCCATCATAATGACTTTTTCTTTGGCTGATCTCCAAAGATCAGCTCAGGAGTGTGTCTACTCTTGCCATTGCTTATGAAGATACCCCAGATTATAAGGCCAACACTTGAACACTTTACGTAGACCTCTTCTGTCTTGGCTGACCCCCAAAATGCACACATCTAGGGAATAAAAGAACAACCCCCTGTGTTCTAGGTCTACCCAGACTATCCCATAATCACAAATAACTCTTGCTTTATGTGTAAATACTATCTGAAAGCGAAAGTGTTAATTGCTCAGTCATGTCCCATTCTTTACGACCCCATGGACTGTAGCCCACCAGACTCCTCCATCCATGGGATTTTCTAAGCAAGAATACTGGAGTGGGTTGCCATCTTCCTTACCCAGGGATCAAATCCAGGTCTCCTGCATTGCAGGCAGACTGTTTATCCTCTGAGCCACCAGAGAAGCCATAAATAGTATTCTCTTCTGCTACAAATAAGATAATTTTGTGACTTTACTTCATGGGGAGGAAATCTGGTTAGCAAACGATTCTTCCTGTTCTCTTTATCTCAGGACCTGGCTCTTGGATAATGAAATCTCAGGATAACACTCTTCATATCTATTTATATTTCTGAAGAGACTCCTTTTTCACTGGGCAAGGTGAATGAAGTCAAGTTTGAGTGAGAGAGGTGGCCAGTTACACTAAGAACTTAACAATTCCCGGTGAACTACATTATAATCTTACACACCAACCCACCACCTGTATTTCCTATCTTGATCAATGCATCCTAATAAATAGGCCTCTGTTCAAGAGCCCAACTCTGCTCTTCCTTATTCAGGACTGTCAGGTGAGGAGCGATAGTCCTGACATAGATCCAGCAAGGACACCTGTCATATATAATTAGGGTAGGTTTTATTTTTATCCTATTCTTACCTATAATTCTCCTCATCTACCTTCTAGTTATTCTCCATCAACATGGAAGTAGGTTAAATTTACACTGACTCATGTCATATCTATTCCCTAAATGAGAAGGTGAAATTCATATTACTTCTTTTCATTCAATAATGAAATCTAAATATAGACATGCTTTCCATTCCAGGAGGAAGATATATTTTCTCTTTTATGTAGCCAAGGAATTGTAATGCTGCTGGGAGTAGGGAGATGTATTGAACCCAGTAGAAGATGATCTTAGTTACCATCTGCTCCAGTGTGCTCATTTATTCTTGGAGGTTCTTTAAGAGCAACCCAGGGCACTGGGAGGGGATACTGCAGGTAGATCTCCTCCACCTCTCCCCACCACAGCTCCACACAGACTCTTGAGCTCCACATAGACACTTGAGAAAGAGCAGCACTGCCTTATTTAGCTCTCTCTTTTTTTAAATTGGGATTATGCATAAGCTGTTTGTTGGAAAATATTTCCTCTACCATGTATTTGTAGTTTCCATGACTGTAGAAGTTGGACATTGAAAACTTTCTGGTCAAAGTTATAATCTAGTTTGTTGAGTTAATTCTAAATTCTGAGATTTAAATAAAATTTGTTAGGAAAAACAAAATAACCAGTTAACTATATTATATGAATGAATGACTTTAATTAGAAATATTAATTAAATGGCTTTAGAAGCCAAAATAGTATTAAAAATATGTGACTTCAAATCATTTCCCTTTTCAGTACTTTTGGCAAGAAAGTAATCCACATTGCCAGAAGTGGAAGTACTAATTGGTTCTAGCTTTAATTTATTGGCTGTCTAGTTTAAATATAATTAAATTGAAAATCAATAGCTAAACTAATCAGGAAAAATTGTTAATTTAGGAGCAAAACTGAGATTATTCTTTTTGTATAATTAATTTGTGTGACTAATTGCATATCAAGTTTAGCCTACCATACTGTATTTTTATCCTAAACAGAATTTGCACACACAGTAATAGAGATGCTATAATATGTTTCATTGCATGAATATATGTAACTATGAAATGTTAACTACTTAATACATTGGGGGGGGAAGGCTAATAAAGGTATGAAAATCAAGGTAAATGGATAATTCCAGAGAAAGGTTTGAAGAAGTCTGAGTCAGATTATTTCTGATCAAGATAGATAGGGTTTTTAAAATAAAACCTCATAACCATACTACACTACTGCTTGTCCTGATTTCAGGTAAAATATACACACTGAAGTTGTATATAAAACTATGTTGCAATTCTGTAAATTTTACTGGAAGGTAGAGTGAAGAAAGTTTCAGAATTTCTTGAGAAATAAAAGCATTTCAATAATAACTTCTTTAGAAATATAAGAAACTAGATGCAATTCTAAAGAATAGTAGTTGTCAAGTTAAGCTGGGTCTGAGTTAAAGTGTTTCCCCCTTTTTAAAATAAAACCTCATAACCATACTACACTACTGCTTGTCCTGATTTCAGGTAAAATATACACACTGAAGTTGTATATAAAACTATGTTGCAATTCTGTAAATTTTACTGGAAGGTAGAGTGAAGAAAGTTTCAGAATTTCTTGAGAAATAAAAGCATTTCAATAATAACTTCTTTAGAAATATAAGAAACTAGATGCAATTCTAAAGAATAGTAGTTGTCAAGTTAAGCTGGGTCTGAGTTAAAGTGTTTCCCCCTTTTGTTGAGGTATATTAGTTTTAAGCCACTTTTTGTACCTTAAAATCCTTTACCTGTTGTGCATATATAATTGATGCTCTTTTCTGCATAGGATTTTCCCCAATGCAAGCTTCTGAATTCTGTTTCAAGAACTGAGGGGTAGCTATCATAACTTTGCACATAGGTCTGTTGCAAACTCCAAAAATGGTATTCTGTTTCATATGTTACACATTTCTCTGTAAAGAGTCATCCTAGTTAAGAGGAAGAATGAATCAAAATTTGTCAGACAGGATTCCCCAGCTATGTGAGCTTCAATTTTATAAATGCTGTGGGAAATTTTTTCAATTAGGTTTGTCATGTCCTTTTACTTTTGCCTAACAGCTCCAGGTTGATCTTTAACTATGTTTTAAATCAGAGCCTTTCACAATTTAATAGCATCCTCAGGGTCTTTCAAAAATGCAAGTTCTGACTTGGTAGGCTTGGTGTGGAGCATGAGATGCTACATGTGTAACATATTATAGGTGATATTAATACTGCTTGGTTCATACTTCGAGTATCTGGGTTCTAGGTATTGTAGACTCCCTTTGATTTCTGCCTAAAAAATGCCCTCAAGCACAGCATCCAAATAATACTTTAACAAATATTCCAGTTAATTTTGATACTGGTGGGATGGACAGTTTGTGAAATTCTATGCTACATTATCTGCCAGTTGCTTAAATATTCCAGTCTCTTGGGTTTTCTCCATGATTTCACTTGACCTGGTTTTTCTGGTATAAATGTGAAAGTGTTAGTGGAAGATATAACTTCAACTTACTTTTTCAGAAAAAAGAATTGATTTGGGTTTATTTTTGTGTATGGTGTTAGAAAGTGATCTAGTTTCATTCTTTTACAAATGGTTGACCAGTTTTCCCAGCACCATNAAGTGCACAGAGAGACAAACAGGCCACAGCAAACTGTAGAATATTCTTAAAGAGATGGGAATACCAGACTACCTTATCTGTCTCCTGAGAAATCTGTGTGCAAGTCAAAAAGCAGCAGTTAGAACTGGACATGGAACAACTGACTCATTCCAAATTGGGAAAGGAGTATGTCAAAGATGTGCATTGTTATCCTGTTTATTTAACTTATATGCAGAGTACATCATGTGAAATGCCAGGTTAAATGAATCACAAGCTGGAATCATGATTGCTGGGAGAGATATCAACAACCTCAGATATGCAAATGATATCACTCTAATGGCAGAAAGTGAAGAGGAAGAAAACATCTTATTGAAGAGGGTGAAAGAGAAGAGTGAAAAAGCTGGATTAAAATTCAACATTCAAAAAGCAAAGATCATGGCATCTGGTCCCACCACTTCATGGCAAACAGAAGGGGGGAAAGTAAAAGCAGTGAGGAATTTTATTTTCTTGGGCTCCAAAATCTCTGTGGGTGGTGACTGCAGCCATGAAATTAAAAAACACTTAGGAAAGCTATGACAAACCTACAGAGCATATTATAAAGCAGAGACATCAGTCCATATGGTCAAAGCTATGGTTTTTCCAGTAGTTTCTGTGTGAATGTGAGAGTTGGACCATCAAGAAGGCTGAGCACAGAAGAATTGATGCTTTTAAATTGTGGTGCTGGAGAAGGCTCTTCAGAGTCCCTTGGACTGCAAGGTGATCAAACCAGTCAATCTAAAAGGATAAGATCATGGCATCCAGTCCCATCACTTCATGGGAAATAGATGGGGAAACTGTGGAAACAATGTCAGACTTTGTT
This sequence comes from Aepyceros melampus, assembly GCA_006408695.1. Taxonomy (NCBI): domain Eukaryota; kingdom Metazoa; phylum Chordata; class Mammalia; order Artiodactyla; family Bovidae; genus Aepyceros; species Aepyceros melampus. The sequence goes on along the minus strand of SJXQ01011224.1, from coordinate 455,408 downwards.
TTTCTGGGCTCCAAAATCACTGCAGATGGTGACTATAACCATGAAATTAAAAGACGCTTACTCCTTGGAAGAAAAGTTATGACCAACCTAGATAACATATTCAAAGCAGAGATATTACTTTGCCAACTAAGGTCCATCTAGTCAAGGCTATGGTTTTTCCTGTGGTCATGTATGGATGTGAGAGTTGGACTGTGAAGAAGGCTGAGCGCTAAAGAATTGATGCTTTTGAACTGTGGTGTTGGAGAAAACTCTTGAGAGTCCCTTGGACTGCAAGGAGATCCAACCAGTCCATTCTGAAGGAGATCAGCCCTGGGATTTCTTTGGAAGGAATGATGCTAAAGCTGAAACTCCAGTACTTTGGCCACCTCATGCGAAGAGTTGACTCATTGGAAAAGACCCTGATGCTGGGAGGGATTGGGGGCAAGAGGAGAAGGGGACGACCAAGGATGAGATGGCTGGATGGCATCACTGACTCGATGGGCATGAGTCTGAGTGAACTCCAGGAGTTGGTGATGGACAGGGAGGCCTGGTGTGCTGCGATTCATGGGGTCACAAAGAGTTGGACCTGACTGAGCGACTGAACTGAACTGATTCATTGGAAAGGCTGATGATGAAGTTGAAATTCCAATACCAAAGTGCTGACTCATTGGAAAGTATCCTGATGCTGGGAAAGATTGAGAGCAAGTGGAGAAGGGGGTGACAGAGGATGAGATGGTTGGATGCATCACTCACTCAATGGACATAAGTTTGAGAAAACTCTGGGAGATAGTGAGGACAGGGAAGCCTGGTGTGCTGCAGTCCATGGGGCCATGAAGAGTCAGATACAATTTAGCAACTGAACAACAATAGAGCAACAAAAGAACTTCAAGACATACTTGCTTACTTCATGGCTTTATCCATGCATGACTTGAATAGCAGGAATAAAGTTTTCTTTACTACAAACTCAAAACAGTTGACCTTGTCACCTCAAGTATTCTCATGACACCCTTGGAACAGTGAAGAGTAGAGTAGTTTTTTTTCTCTGATCGACAATAAGAGGCCTAGCTAAAGTTATTACAGTGTCAAAATCACATCACAGGATGAAGGCGAGGCAAGTACTAGAACAACTGTCTGTTGGTGTTTTACTGAATTCTCTGAGAATTTACCTGGGCCAATAATGTTTCCATAATAAATATAGAAACAAAACCTAAACCTATAAAAGATGCATGAAATCAAGTAAATATCCAGATGGCCATGGCTGCACTTAAGTAACTGGAATGTCAACCTATTGGGTGAAACTTCAGGCTGTTTGTTAAATATATGTCTCATAAAGTTGTTATTGAAATCTTTTTTTGTGGACCAGCTTATCCTTGTGAAGGGTTAGCTTGAGTCAGATGGTTCTTATTATTTATGGTATTATAAGTATCTAAATACTTATGGTATTTTAAATAATTTTTCCCAATTGCTATCACATGCATAATAATGCATTTGTTGGAAATACTGATAAGATTCAATCTCCCTAAATCAGGAATTTACAAATTGTTTGGAGGGATTAAATTAAATACATAAAGTAATATCAGAATGTTTAAGATAAATATATAAGATGTATTAGAATTTCATGAATTCTTAAAATGGTAATTTTAATAATTATTTCATAGAAGAGGAAGATCAGTGTGCTTTGGAGAAGATGGGAGAACAATAGGCTGGGACACTGCTTTGGAGGAGGTCAACGTAGGCTCTGAGTAAGAATACACTTCCTGTCCCAGGTAGCATTCTCAGAAATCCCTGTAACAACTTTAGAGCGTGACTGTCAACCCATCATTGTCATGTGCCACCTATCCTTGTTCTTTCCAAATAATTACTAGTGTTGTGTCCCTGTACTAGCATTGTCTATTGAGTATGTGGTGGGCATATAATTTGTCTTTTTAGTTCACAAATATATAACTCAAGAGGAGTTATATTTTGACTTGATATAGCTATCGAATATTGTAAGATCAGTGTTTGGTCTTGTGTGTCGTGTAGGGGATGAGTGTATTTTGTAGGGAGAAGGGAGGAAAGTAAATATTTGTGACAAAGAGAGTGGACTGTAGTAGACTTCATAAATTTTCAAAATATTAGCTGTTCCTCTTTATGGAAGTGTTATACTTCCTGGTTCTGTTGACATCAGGCTTAGCCATGGGATTTTCTGTGCCTCTCCATATGAGGAAAAGATTCACTCCCATCTGACTAATATCAAGCTTCACCAAGTGACTTACTTTGTATTGAAATGTTACAATTTTGAGCAAAAGCTCCAATAGCCTCATGTTGATATTTTTGTCCTCCACAAAGTCCCCGGGGCAACTGCTTTATCAACTTGAATTCCAGAATAGAGGTCACATTGAGAGAATCCCAGAGATATTGAGATTGACACATTTTGATTGAGAAATTAAAATTTTTTTTTATTAACTATAAGGAACTAGACTTTGTTTCTTACTACAGCATGCCTTAGACAAGATGACTGATACAGACTGGTAGGATTCTCATTGGTGGAAGGAAAGACACATGCTTAAATATAATAGCAGACGTGAGTAAAGAAAAGATAGAAGATGTTTCCGAGTAGCAATGAAGAGTCAGGCTTGAACAGAATGTAAGTGTTGCAAAGAACTGAATTATGGATATTTGTATATAGTTTTCTTTGGTGATGCTGTTGCTAAGTCGCTTCAGTCGTGTCCGACTCTGTGCGACCCCACAGACGGCAGACCACCAGGCTCCACCATCCCTGAGATTCTCCAGGCAAGAACACTGGAGTGGGTTGCCATTTCCTTCTCCAATGCGTGAAAGTGAAAAGTGAAAGTGAAGTCGCTGAGTCGTGTCCGACTCTTTGCAACGCCATGGACTGCAGCCCACCAGGCTTCTCTGTCCATGGGATTTTCCAGGCAAGAGTACTGGAGTGGGTTGCCATTGCCTTCTCCGTTCTTTGGTGATAGGAAGCCTAAAAACTAATCATAGGCTTTTAGACTTGATATAGTAACATTGGTGAATATTTGGGGTTTTAGGTATGAAGTCACAAGATGAAAATTCATGTGATGATAACTAATTTGGCTGTTATAGATCAGGAAAATGAATTGTGTGAGGAAGGAACCTAAATCCTGGAAAAGCTAAAAAAAAAAGTGCTTTAATAGTAATTTAACTGTAAGTGAAATGTGGCCCATAACAATGGAGATAAGAAGAAGGTGAAGAACAAAATAGTTCTTTACAAGTAATGCTGGGCCGGATGAAGCACAGTCTGGAATCAAGATTGAAGGGAGATCTATCTATAGCCTCAGATATGCAGATGATACCACCCTTATGGCAGAAAGCAAAGAGGAACTGAAAAGCCTCTTGATGAAACTGAAAGTGAAAAACCTGACTTAAAACTCAACATTCAAAAAGCTAAGATTGTGGCATCCAGTCTCATCACTTCATGGCAGATAGATGGGGAAACAATGAAAACAGTGACAGATTTTATTTTCTTGGGCTCCCAAATCACTGCAGATGGTGACTGCAGCCATGAAATTCAAAGACGCTTACTCCTTGGAAGAAAAACCGTGACCATCTAGACAGTATATTAAAAAGCAGAGACATTACTTTTCCGATAAAGGTCCATCTAGTCAAAGCTATGGTTTTTCCAGTGGTCATGTATGGATGTGAGAGTTGGACCATAAAGAAAGCTGAGCGCTGAAGAATTGATGTTTTTGAACCGTGGTGTTGGAGAAGACTCTTGAGAGTCCCTTGGACTACAAGGAGATCAAAGCAGTCCATCCTAAAGGAAATCAGTCCTGAATATTCATTGGAAGGACTGATGCTGAAGCTGAAACTCCAATAGTGTGGCCACTTGATGCAAAGAACTGCCTCATTGATAAAGACCCTGATGCTGGGAAAGATTGATGGCAGGAGGAGAAAGGGACGGCAGAAGATGAAATGGTTGGACGGCATCATCGATTCTATGGACATGACTTTGAGCAAACCCCACGAGTTGGTGTTGGACAGGGAGGCATGGCATGCTGCAATCCATGGGGTCACAAAGAGTTGGACAGAACTGAAAAATAAGGAAGTCTTGGTCATTGATATAATACAGAGATTAAAGGAGAGGAATGCATCAAAGATGACTTTGTAATTCCAAATCTAAGGATCAGGGGCAATGGAAACACTGTGGACAGAGACAGGTAAATTAAAAGGGAGGGCTAATTTTGAGTGAAAACTTTATGTTTGGAGTAGTTATGTTAGCTTTTTATACTTACATGAGCCATTCAGTGAAAAGCTAGAACTCTCCTGCCTGGATCAGAGATAAGGTCCCATGATAGAAATTTGAGTCATTTACACAGGGGTTATCGCTAAAGCCAAGAAAATGAATGAGTCCTTTGAGACAAAATAAACAGTGAAAATGAAGGCAGTTTAAGAAAGAAGACATGGTTAAGGGGTCAGAAGGATGCCGGCAGTTATAGAATCAAGAAGTTAGATATTCATATACATTAGACTTATGTATTTGCATGCTAAGGTGCTTCAGTCATCTCTGACTCTTTGTGACCCTAAGAACTGTGGCACACCAGGCTCCTCTGTCCATGGGATTCTCCAGGAAGAATACTGGAGTTGCCATGCCCTCCTCCAGGGAATCTTCCCAATTCAGGGATCAAACATGCATCTCTTTTGTCTCCTGGATTGGCAGGCAGGTTCTTTATCAATAGCACCATCTGGGAAACCCTTAGAATTACATATTATCACATTATTTATTACTTTCCAAAGATAGTTCCTGAGCCTTGAACCTTCCCTCTTTCATTTGATAAGTCCTCTAAGCTTCTCTTTCATTCCTGAAGACAGTATAATAGGAATCAGAGAAATCTAACTCTTCAAGAGACATGCCTCCAATCTGGACTGGCTTCCTGACTTCCTCATTCCTGTCTAACGTCCACTTGTTGTATTGAACACAGAAATATTGATAGTTTGTTCACAAGGGATGCTTCAGGCTGCTTTCTCTATTACTTTTAAGAACTATTTCCCTGAGGCAGTAAAGAAACTCCTGTGTAGCCCTTTCATCATTCCACCCAAGATATAAAGTATTATTTTAGCTTTGATATTGAAGATCACTGGGGTTGGAATAGCATAATTTATCCCATGTTCCTATGAGTCACATATTTTAACAAAGCCCAACTTGTAATCTTTTGTCACAATGTTGTAAAAGCTTTTCTTCAGTATTGTTCTTGCTTAAGTTATTAGGAATAAATTAAGCTATAATTAAAAATAACATTTTAGCTCCCATTCTTTGAGTAGGCATTTTACGAATTATTTTTTTGTTTATTTCCATCCAGCACTGAAAAATTACCACCAAATGTTTGGATTTTGGTCAAAATGAGATAAATTATTTATTAGATAACTGCTGCTGCTGCTAAGTCACTTCAGTCGTGTCTGTTGTGACCCCATAGACAGCAACCCACCAGGCTCTTCTGTCCCTGGGATTCTCCAGGGAAGAATACTGGAGTGGGTTGCCATTTCCTTCTCCAATGCATGCTTCTAAGTCACTTCAGTCATGTCCGACTATGTGCAACCCTATGGACAGCAGCCCACGAGGCTCCTCTGTCTACAGGATTCTCTAGGCAAGAATCTGGAGTGGATTGCGATTTCCTTCTCCATTATTAGGTAAAAATATCCCTAAAATGAAATTCATTGTCATTTTTATTATTTTTCTTTTTCCTAAGACTTACTAAATAATTTAGTGTAAAAAATTACCATAACTCGCATTGGAAAAGCAGTCTTTGGGGTTATTTAATTAAGCCAAATGTTTAGGTTTCATAATTAACAATATATAAAAGTGAACACCTATAAGCAAATGAGTCATAGCACCTTCACAGAAGTCTGCTATGGCCCACAGTCTGGTTCTCCAGACTCTTGCTCACTTCCCTGGAGACTGGATATGAAACTCTAGCATCATCCTATTAAAAGAGTTGATTGGAACCCCAAATAGTCCACGCATGTATAGCATAACTCCTGGGAGAATAAAATAATCTATATAGAGCTGAATTTGAGAAAAGCTTAGAAAATCTGAAATTATCTCAGCCTATTTAGAACCAGTTGTGAAGAGGACATGTGATGCATGGGGTGCTTAAGTTTCTGGATCTATTCTAGCCCCAAATGTTTCCTGTTACTTAGATAGCAACTTCTCACCTACAGAAACTCCTCTTTCAGCTCCAGTTGGATTAACATGTCATCTTTTAAATGCAAATATTCTGGGACAATTAAGGTGTTATTGCCTTAGCGGGGAAAAAATCTTTCCATCAGATTATTTTTTTTTCCCTAACATTGAACAAAATTCATCTGAGGACAGTTAAAGATCAGACTTCCGAGGATCTTGAAAGGCGAGCAGCCTTTGTACTGTATGTGTTAGATAACCACCACACTTTGTTTCTTCTAACAAGGGTTAAAAATACTGCTAAAGGGAAAGCTAGTCAATAAGATGGTTGGAGTATGAATTAGACCATTACAAAATAATAAACAAGCATGATCTCAGACCCATGCATCAGTGGATTTCCCTATTCCCTGTCACAAATCTATGTTATCATGAACAAATCAACTTATGTTTTTTAGTTTTGGTTTTATCATTTATAAAATGAAGAGTATTAAGTCAGATTTTTAGGTTTCTATATATGTACTGATTTTTTAAGTTGAGTTAGAATTGATGTATAATATTATATTAGTTTTAGCTGTATGATATCATGAGTCCAAAAATGTTTATATTATGAGATGATTCTCACAATAAGCCTAGTTAACATTCATCAACAAACATAATAATAATTTTGTTCTTGTAATAAAAACTTTTAACATATACTCTTTTAGCAATTTTTCAATATACAATGCAGTTGTATTAACTACAGTCACCCCCACTGCCCACAAAGAGATGTTACCTCACACTTTTTAGAATGGCTATTGTGAAAAAGACAAAATATAAGTTTTGGTAAGGATGTGGACTAAAGTTATATTGCTTTAAGTTTCCTTGACTCTCAGATTATTTAAAAATCAAAATAATCTTCAAAGAGGAATCATAAAACCACAGACACTTAAAAGAGACTTCAGCAGTTGCTTCACCTTCTATCCAATTCTGTAATACTTTACTATCATTGATTAAATGACCTGTAGCTGAAGATTAACCCTGAGAAGAAACTCTTAATCTTACAAAGCAGCTTCTTCTAATAAACAGGTGGAAGAGTGCCATGGTTTACATCTGAGTTTGAATTCCTGTTCACTAGCTGAATGATCTTGTAAAAGTTACTTCGTTTCATTATTAGTTATAAAAATTATATTGCCACTATAATGTTACTGTTATTGAGAGACTCTCTCCTTGACTAAATTTTTGTTAGGCTCCTTTGAGCCCTCTTCTCAGCTAGGTCCCTGTAATCCTAGTTTTTGCCACTCCCAGGCTTACCAAGAATTCTGCTAAGTCAGTTTAGTGAGAATCTCTCACTCTTAATACCTGATCAGATTCAATGGCTGATCAAATTCCTCATCCCCATTCATAATGTATAATCACTCTGGTCAATCTTCAGTAAAACTTCTGTTAAGTAAGTTTAGTAAGAATCCCTTTATTCCTGATATCTTGCCCCTTCTTAGAAATTTTCTATCTACTGATGTCCATCATTCTATTCATTGGCTATAATTCTCAGCTTATTTTGTTGTATTTGGATTTGAGTTCAGTCTCTCTCCCCTATTGGAATAGTCTCGAATAAAATCTTCCCTACCATTTAAACAAGTGTCAGAATAATATTCTTTTAACATCACCTCTAATTATTAGACATTCTTCTTCATGTGAGCTGAGAACTTATCTTTTATCAATTCCTCCCCGTGGGCCTAGCACTTTCCTTTTGGAGACATAAATAACATGTATATTTCCTCTTTCACTTGGAAATTTTTTAAAAAATGAAAAAAGCAATCATATATCTCTTTTTTAATGGTTAAATATTCCCATTTTCATTAGAATTTCATATTATTATTTTGAAAGTGAAAGTCTCTCAATTGTGTCCAACTATTTGCAACACCATGGAATACAGTCATGGAATTCTCCAGGACAGAATACTAGAGTGGGTAGCCGTTCCCTTCTCCAGGGAATCTTCCCAACTCAGGGACTGAACCCAGGTCTTCTGCATTGCAGGCAGATTCCTTATGCTGAGCTACCAGGGAAGCTTCTAAGATTATTAGGGAGCCCCTAAAATTATTATTTTAGCCCCTCTTATATAAATGTTTGGAGAAGGCAATGGCACCCCACTCCAGTACTCTTGCCTGGAAAATCCCATGGGCAGAGGAGCCTGCTAGGCTGCAGTCCATGGGGTCGCTAAGAGTCGGACATGACTGAGCGACTTCACTTTTACTTCTCACTTTCATGCATTGGAGAAGGAAATGGCAACCCACTCCAGTGTTCTTGCCTGGAGAATCTCAGGGACGGGGGAGCCTGGTGGGCTACCGTCTATGGGGTCGCACAGGGTCGGACACGACTGAAGCGACTTAGCAGCAGCAGCATATGAATGTTTAGATATATTACCATGACAGTTATAATACTTCGAAAGTAATCATAAAATCTTAGGTCCCAACAACATCACTCTCTTTCTTGATCTAGGCCATACAATTCTATGGAACTGACCTAAGAAGTTGCCCATATATACATTAATTTTGGAAAGCTGCATACTGGTTTGACACACAAATACTTATCTGGATTTTCTCTAACCTGAAATTTTTGCAGTTGATTCTTTTAAAAATAAGTACAGGATTTAATAAAAAGGATGTGAATACTCAGGATAATCTTCCCCAAAAGTGTCACTTCCAGTTGTCTCATGAAATAATGAAGGACATGTGTCTTGTGAACTGAAGCTTGAAAAATGATGGACAGTATAATAATAAAAGTGAGTATTTTCTAATGGCAGGATGGGAGAAAGAAAGACATGGAGATAGGAATTAGCAAATGGCATGTGTGTTAAAAGGATGCAAAGCACTGAGTAAAGATAAATCAGCTTTTAGCTGAGATATTACTTCCTTTGAGAAATATTCCTTGTATTCTCTCTTTCAATATTGATGGATTTATCTCCAGAGCAGCTTAAACTCCAACTGTACTAGTTCCAAACTGCATTTTTGACATGTATTATTTGTAATTTTTTTCTGGAACCAAAAAATGAAATTTATTAGAGGAAATTTTAGAAGCATAGAAAAGCACATTTGATCTGAATTATCTATAGAAATATACACATATATATTTATGTCACAGAATTACATGTGTATATATATATATCACAATGCACTAAATACAAATATATATAAATAACAATTTTTTTTTCTCTTTTTCTCTGCGAATTCCATTTCCAAGATATAGCCATTGCAATTTATTTGTCAGTGCCCTTCAATCTTTATGCTTTAAGTTCCTTGAATATGTAAAAGGATATCAGGATTTTAAAACCTTTTTATATCAGGGTTATAAAAACCTGTGATAAAAGATGAAGTCTGGGAAGATAAGATCCTCTAAGTATTAAGCCCTACCAGGCAGCACTTCAATACGTGGTCAGTATTGCACGTTATATAAAAATCCATGAGAGTGCAAAGGAGAATTCTATCCATAGTACAATTACCAAATAAGTGGTAATATATTTTGTCTGGATAAATAGCATAAGCAATCCTGATGCCATTTAGACTTTTAAAAATTACTGTGGAAAATAACTTCAGTTGCACCCTGATAGAGAAATTTTGCTTAAAGACAGTGCTGTTAGCCTTTTGTGCATCTCAGCAGCATGCAACAGCACTAAAAATGGAAACTGGATTCAACTATAGCAACACACATTGTCACACAGAGTAGACAGAACAAAAGTAACCAGAAGAACACGCTTCAGAGATGATCAAAGCTCAGTATCTTGGCAACCTTTTGTGTTGGGTTATTTTTAAAAATGAATAATATTGTATTCTGTTTCTAATTTATTCAGCCACTTGCTGAGTGATAACAACATTATAACTACAGAAACTGTATGTCATCTTGACATTGTGGATATTTCTTAAATACAGTAATATTTGTTTTATTTTATTTATTTATTTATTTTGTTTGGTTTTGCTGCAGTGGAAAGAAATCTTTAAAGCAGCGTTTAACCTGATCAGCTCAACTATACTGTCTACCTGAAAAGTCACTATTTTGTCCAGTCAACTTACTATTTTGTCCAGTCAACATTTTTTTTTAATTTTGAAAATAAATTTCTTAATGTTTCTATTAAAGAAAGATTTAAAAAAAAAGATGATTTCATTCTCCCTTTGTCAGCCAGAAATATCTTTTAAAAACACCCTGGTATTTAATTCATTATTATTAATTTATTAGTGTGTGTCATGGATGTCTCCCTGGGATACTGTGGGGTGTCAGGGGCCTTGCAGTTGCATGGCACTGCCTTTCTCATTGTGGAGACAGAGCTCAGTAGGCTAATAGAGTCTTAAAGGTGACTCAGACGATAAAGCGTCTGCTTACAATGCGGGAGACCCGGGTTCAATCCCTGGGTTGGGAAGATCTCCTGGAGAAGGAAATGGCAACGCACTCTGGTATTCTTGCCAGAAAATCCCATGGACGGAGGAGCCTGATAGTCTACAGTCCATGGGGTCGTGAAGAGTAGGACACAACTGAGCTACTTCACTTTATTTCATTAGTCTGTGTGTGTGCTAAGCTGCTTTAGTCATGTCCGACTCTTTGTGATCCTATGAACCATGCCCACCAGGCCTCTCATCCATAGGATTTTTCAGGCAAGAATACTGGAGTGGATTGCCATTTCCCTCTCTACGGGATCTTCCTGATCCAGGTTTTGAACCCATGGCTCTTATGTCTCTAGCATCTGTGAAATACACTTAAGGATGGTACCGAGGCATAAGTGAACAGGGTCACTGAAACACAGACAATCATGAAAAGCTAAATTCCCTAAGTATTGAATGCCATTTCTGACCTGGGCACTGGATTGGTGGTAACTACACATGCCCAGATAAGTATAAAAAACTCTGGCAAATAATAATGTTTTATAAGTTTTCATGATTTATATCTTTCAAAATTTTTAAAAATATACTATAAAATGACTAGTTTAAAGTTTATTTACGTATGATTCACAAGTAGCTGGCCTCTCCAAAGCTGTTCAGAAACAGCACTAATCTTTGTTAAATTCATCTTTGTTAATCTTTGTTAAACTCATGCATTTCTGTGCCTCCTCTTCTATCAGGGTGGTTGTGCAAAACAGCTCAAAGGCAGATCCAAAACACCCATGAAGCAAGCCCCCCAGTCCCCAGACACAACTTATGGGTTGAGTTGGACTCTCAAAATCCTCTCAAATTTGTGAAAATTAGACCTGGCATTTTCACACGTGGATGTGACAAATCTGTAGTGCCCTAATTTTCTGGCTATAGGTTCTTATCCTTTTGCAGTCACCATCAAGCATATCATAATTTAATGCCAGCAAATGTATGCACCACTCACCAGCCTCTTTTCCTGTGTATTTTTTTTCTATATATATATTTTTCCCTGGTACTAGGAAAGATTGAAGGCAAAGAGATAAGAGGGAGGCAGAGAATGAGATGATTGGACAGTATCACCAATTCAATGGACATGAACTTGGGTGAACTCTAGGAAATGGTGAGGGCAGGGAGGCCTGGCATGCTGCAGTCCATGGGGTCACAAAGAGTCTGACATAGCTTAGTGAGTGAACAACAAAAAGTGTAGTAAATATTCATCAAATCTATAAATTCAGAATAAATGAATGAATGAATAATATTTCACTCTTTTTGCCACCATCCGCTCCCCCCGACTTGAGAACATTTCCCATTTTTGTTGGCTATTCGCTTTTAATAATGTCCCATATTAAGCCATCGTTCTGACTGGATGTCATCCCACTGCAATTGGAAATGTCATCCCATTTCCTTTCTCCTATATAGCTGAGTGGCCTCAAATACCTATCATGTTGCTTTGTCTCCTCTTTTTCTCACATTTCTCATGCTTGGGAGATGTTTTCTGCATCTTTGTAAAGCATTCCCTATCACAATAATTTCTAGTCGCTACATACAAACATTTCTAAAACTCTCCATTACCAACTAATTTTATTTTATTACAGCCTCCCTTGGAATTCACAGGAGATTGGTTCCAAAATTTCTGAGGGTAACAAAATCCAGGGACACTCAAGTTCTCTATATAAAATAGTGTATAACAGTCAGCCTTCAGGTCCACAGCTCTGTAGCTCTGGATTCACTAACTGCAGCTCTGGATTCAACTAACTAGCTCTGGATTCAACTAATTCTTGTTTGGTTGAATATGCAAATGCAGAAGCACCATGTGGAGGGCTACCGTATTTCAGTGCTGTCTTTTTCCCTACTCTCTGAGCCTTTGGGTCTAAAAATGCTACCACAAGGGTTTCCCAGGTGGTGCAAGTGGCAAAGAATCCGTATCCCTATCCAGGAGATGCAAGAGATGCAAGTTTGATTCCCTAGGTTGGGAAAGTCCCCTGGAGTAGGAAATGGCAGTCTGCTCCAGTATTCTTGCCTGGAAAATTCCATGGACCAAGGAGCCTGGTGGGCTACAGTCCATGAGGTCACAAAGAATCAGATATGACTGAACAACTGAGCACACACACACACACACGCAAATCTACCCCAGTATTTGAGCACCTATCTATTAAGCACTTGACCCCATTAAATTTCCACTCTAACCTTGGGATCCTGATATATGACTGTTTTACTCTTCTTACAGATGAAAAGAAAACAGAGACTCCACTTGGGAACTGGCCCAGCCTTACAGCTGATGATTGTAAAGCCTGATGTCAAAGGAGCTCTGAGGCTGCCAAAGCTGCCTCCTTCCCGCTGTGCTGTGCTTGCGCTTCATCATCTCTCCCCGGTTTTTGCCACCTTCTGCCTTCATGTATTTGAAAGACAAAAACGTTGACTGATAAAACGCTTTGACACTGATCATTTCATCTTCTCCTGAGAAATACAGATCCTCCTGTCAGTTTTTTTTTTTTACCCTTGTTCTACGAGGATGTTAAAATGACTCATCAATGAAGGAGTTGCATGCAGTTTGTGGGAGCTGTAATGTGCAAATACGATTTGGCACTTGGCGAAGCTTAATTATACGTATCCCGCATCCTAATACTTTTCAAATCCCCTATGTTTATTTTTATCTTCTATGCTATTATTTTCATTGCCTTCATGTCATTTTGCATCTTCCACCTTTCCAAAGCAAATCAAGCATCACCAGTGGCCCAGCCTGCACTTTGATACCTGTAATATTATCATATCTCCCTTTGTCTCATTTTATAGCACTGTGCCTCCTGCTTCAGCTTTCCTGGAGTACCATTTATATACTTTAAATACTCCTATCTTTGATTTGTCTGCCACTGTCAAGAGGATATCATCTGCATAAGGTACCTAGGCTTATTAACCTAGCATAATATCTCTTTGTTTAAAATCATTTTCGTCTTCTCTCCAGTTTGTTATTTGTTTTTGTTATCTTTTGAGAGGCTCTACAGATAACATATGTGGGTAGTCTTGCCTCACTCTTCTTGTCACATTAATTTATTTCTCTGCCCCCCCCAACCTTCATAGAACATTAGAGTGTGGATCACAGTGATATATAACATCCTCACTTATTCCAGCAGCTTATCTGGCAAATGCTATTTTGGATCCAGATTTAAAGAAAGAATTATAGTTAATCATTGAGGCCATATTTTTAATAAACTAATTAATAATTTCCCCACCTCTCTATTTTTGGCCTGTTTCAGATCGTTTCTGAAATTCACCATCAGCTATTTTTGGATGTCTGGCGTATCATTTGCCCTGTGTGCCATGCTTTCTGCTAGGTCTGCCAACCCTTGCAGCAAGATGTCGACATAATTCTTGTGATCAGTGTTCAGTAGGTTAGTAGTCTCTAGATTTTAATGCTTTTCCTCGTTTTCTAATAATTATTATTGGTGTTTTCCCTTACTGGCTTTTTCTCTTTTTATTCATATATCTTTAATACAAAGGCTTTTAGATTTTTTTTAAGAGCTAAAAAACTCAGTAGAAAATCATCAAATATTAAACCCAAGAGAAGCATCAAATTCTACCTTAATCACTCTGTAGAATTTTTGAGTTGAATTTTTCTATAGAATAATTTTTAACTTCTTAATATCTTGATGTTGGCATACAGTACTACTCTTTTATGTGACTTCTAATTTTTTTCTTAAAGGGCATTTCCTTGATTTCTAAGTCCTCTTTCTGTATCATCTTATTGTTTATTTTTAACATCTTAAAAACAACCCTAACCTTCTCTTCTTTATATATTCTTTTTTCTATCCTATATTTTATTCTTGTTTGACATTTTATTTATGCTTTTTATCTTGATGGGATAAATGAATTCTCTCAACTATATTTTGAATTTTGCTGTTTTAGCCTTAATTTAGTCTTTGTTTTATACTCTTGCTCTCGACACCAAATGTTTCTGTAGCCTTATAGAATATAGACTCTCTTCTTGAAAGCCTCATCTTTATTCAGCCCATTTTAAAAATCATTCTTCACATCACTTTTAACTTTCCAGTCACTCTCTGAGATCTTGAAAAGGAATACAAGCTTCACTCCTTAATCAGTCCTCCTATAAGTTCTTCCTGTTTCAACATCTCACCCTCTTTTTGCCCTTGTAAGTTAATTCCTTTAGCTCTAAAGTCATCCTGTGTATGTTAGTTACTCAGTTGTGTCTGACTCTTTGTGGCCCCATGGACTGTAGCCCACCAGGTTCCTCTGTCCGTGGAATTCTCCAGGCAAGAATACCAGAGTGGGTCGCCATTTACTTTTCTAGAGGATCTTCCTGACCCAGGAATTGAACCCGGGTCTCCCACACTGCAGGGAGACTCTTTACTGACTGAGCTTCCAGGAAAGCCCTAAAATAATCCTACAAAAAACTTTATAGATTCTTTTCAAAGAAAAGATTGTCTGCTATTGGTTACAAGAGAAAGCAGGCAAGAAAATTTGCCAGAAGGCAAAGGGCTGAGGCAGAGAAGAAGGTTTCCTATTAAATTTGGCCAAAATGGTTCTCTCTGGCAAAGTAGTAGCCCACTCAAATATGCATGCACTTTATATTATGAGCAGGGCTTTGGAAGATGAGTCAGACATCATCTCTTTGGCAAGACCTATGTGTAAAGAATGGAAACTGCAGCTCTAGCATCTTGACTGTTTTCTTAAATCATTGGGTTCATCCTCAAAGCTTCTTCCTCCAGGTCCAGTGACGTTTACTTCATTTCTCCAGTGGACCAGATCTTACTCTCCTTCACCTTGGGAAGGAGAGTAAGATCCTCCTTCCTTCATACTGCTTCCTTTTCCTGCAACATTTTGACCTCCTATCCCAAAATCCAGTTAGTCCGCTTTCTGCATGAGGCTTCAGTTTACATGAGATCTTTCAGCACGGTGTTTCAGGAGACAGAATGGAATCATGCCAGCTGTGACATTTACAAGCTTATGGACTCAGGAGAGCCGTTCACCTCTCTGTGCTGTATTTATTCATCTATAAATCACTTATTCATCTATAAATTATTACTACTTGTTTTGTAGTTTTCTGTTTGTGAGAATCAAGTGCTCAGAACAATCCTGAGTATAATTCACAGTAAATACTTTTAAAAAATTTTCTATAAAGTGTAATGTAATAATAAGCATTATTCCTATTATAATTATTATTAGTTACAAACACAGTCACGGGATATCTAGCATAAAACTGTCATAGAAATTTTCTCAATCAATGCTTGTTGAATAAATGCTTATTGAGTTAATGAAAGAATAAATGATATTGAAAATACACTTGGATGAACAATCTCACAAAAGAATAGATACATACCGAAATTTGTAAGAATGGGAACTTCCCAAAGGCTGGATTGCTCTCTTTTCTACCATTCTGACTGGCAGATATATTAGAAAGGAACAGACCCTTCCAAATGAAACTTCACCTAAAAATAGCTGGGCACTGATAATTAGCATGCACTTCGGAGATATCCTTTGTTATCGCACAAAACTTCCTTTCTGGCCTCTTCCCAAATTATGCTTCTGCCAAATTTCTCAGCTTCTGAGACATTTCTGCTTTTCCATGGCATTGTAAGAAATGGGAATTTCTTTCACATTTTACAAGCTAAATTTCTTCTTATGCACAAATGCTATCAATTCTGTCACATCTTCCTTTTTATTAAATTTGTTGCAGTGTTAGCATGGGCATGCAGATAAACACCCTGCAGTCCTGTGCTGTTTCAGATCACTTCTAGCTGTTTCTTGTATAGATCACTTGTTGTTGCCCTCAACCCTATCACTTTTATGGGCAGGTAGCCAAAATCCTTTCAATTGGTTTTCTGCAGGAAAAAACAGGGTGTGTGTACATTCTTCATACTTTCTTTTTCCTTTTGAAATACACATACACATTCGTATGTCCAATTACATTTCAAAATTTCCATGAAATGATTCTATATTCAAATATTAATTTTTCACAATCCATCTTTGTATTTCACATTCATTGACTTGATGGCTGTTGAAAACTTACAATGGGGTATAAATAAGGCATAGGCCAGAGACCTTTGAAAGAAGTATGAAGTCTTTTTATAATATTAAGTAATTTTATAGTATTTTGCATATAATAATTCTAGAAAAAAATAACATTTATTTAGCCTTTTTTGTGTGCCAGACTTTGTTCTGAGCATTTTATAATATGTAAATAAACTCATTTATTTCTCACAATAAACCTGTAAATGCTATTAATATCCCCAATTTACACATAAGGACACTGAGTAACAGAGATTCCAACACTTGCTTGTTATTGAACATGCATTTGTTAAATAAAATGAAAAAATTAAGCACTATATTGTTTTGAATCCAATGAGGTAAAAATATTTGATTTTTAATATAGTAGTTTATAAATGTTCCAAGGAATGTAGGAGTATTATTGATACATGGCAGCCAGAAGTGCGTTTGACTTTGTTCTGAGCATTTTATAATATGTAAATAAACTCATTTATTTCTCACAATAAACCTGTAAATGCTATTAATATCCCCAATTTACACATAAGGACACTGAGTAACAGAGATTCCAACACTTGCTTGTTATTGAACATGCATTTGTTAAATAAAATGAAAAAATTAAGCACTATATTGTTTTGAATCCAATGAGGTAAAAAATTTGATTTTTAATATAGTAGTTTATAAATGTTCCAAGGAATGTAGGAGTATTATTGATACATGGCAGCCAGAAGTGCGTTTGAATTATGGCTAGTTTGGGCATTGACAGGTAGAAAAAGTTTGAAAGAGTTATGAGGGGAAAAGAAGACTAAATAACCAAAATTCGCCGTGTGGGAACTCTGCATGTGACACTATCCAAATATTTTACGCTTATTATGTTCAAATCATGAGGTAGTTCCTATTATAGTCTCTGTTCTATAGAGGAGAATATTGAGGTTCAGATGGGTTCAATACATTGCTAAGGTCCTAGACTAAGTAGTAGAGGAAAATTCAAACCAGACACTCTGACTGCTCCCTTCCTGAGGAAGAATATTTCAATTAATTGGGAACCGTAGGTAAGAGAAGAATGGGCACAACACACACACACACACACACACACACACATTTTGAAACTGAAGGAAGAAATACCACATTCAAATAATTCAGAAACTTGAAAGTACAGACACCAAAAACAATAACAGTAACCTCCCTGACCGGTAAGGAACAAGAGACTTTATTGACCTCTCTCCCCTTCCCTCTCTTTCCCCTCCTTAACCCTTCCTATCCTTCCTTGTTTTTCTAGTCCCCCAGTCCTAGACGCAGGAATCTGGTCAAAGGGCCCTCAGCCTGAGCTGAGGATTGGAAACTAATCACCTCCTCTTAGAGAACTTGAATTCTGGTTCTGGTCTGGTCTGATTTCTAGTAGGGCCGAGTTCCAGTCCTCCCTTCTCTGGAGACCCAGGGAAAAGTCCCATAACGCCTGGGTATCTATAGGTAGCAGGAGACGTCTGTAAGTCCACCTCTTTCGCACAACTCTCCCGCCTCCTCCCCTTTCTTCTTTCAACCTGGCTTCCTTTCCTCCCTTGAAATCTTTGATGTTAGTGCTTAGATCTGAAGTTCTGTGCCTCTATAGGAGGTTTTCTGAGAGACTGTATTCTTTTATTTAAGGGCTTCCCTGGTGATGCAGAGGTTAAAGCATCTGCTGCAATGTGGGAGATCTGGGTTCGATCCCTGGGTCGGGAAGATCCCCTGGAGAAGGAAATGGCAACCCACTCCAGTATTCTTGCCTGGAGAATCCCATGGACGGAGGAGTTTGGTGGGCTAGAGTCCACGGGTCGCAAAGAGTCGGACACGACTGAGCAACTTCATTTTCACTTCTACAACTTTCCATATTGTTATCAGATATCAAAAACAATAAAATTGAGTTTTGAAACATATTTCTAGAGTTCTGTTTTCAGCTAGTGTTACCAGATTCTTTTGTAGGTCACCGTTGGTAGAAACATATAACTGGTAGTCAGAGAATAAAGAAAGGATTCCAGAGGGCGAGAAGTCAGCAGGTCACAATCATAATGGCCTCAGTTGAGAGTAGTACTTCATTTGGGAACAAGTTGGGACTTGATTTACCTGGGAGAGGTAAATCTCCTAATATCTCTCTTTCTTTATTACATATCATTGAGATTAAAGTCCCTGAACCAGTCTAACTGAGCTACAGGGTATACATACTCCAGAACCTCTAAATTCCTATTGTATTTCTTACTAAAAACATACCTTTCACAGACATTTATAGCTCTTTAGAGAATCCTTTGTTTCTTGTATGTGTATAAGCTATTTCTGAGACACTTGGTTCTCTTTTTTTCTTTTTGCTCTTAACTCTGACTTTCATATCTACAAAAATAGCTTCCAGATTGATTAAATGCTGTATTAGTTTCTTATTGCTGCTGTAACAAGTTACCACAAATTTAGTGGCTGAAAATAACACCGATTTCTTATCTTGCAGTTTTGGAGATTAGAAGTCTGAAATAGACTTTATAAGATGAAAATTGAGGTGTAAATGGAGCTGTATCCTTCTTTAGGCTCTAGGGGAGAATTTGTTCCTTGCCTTTGCCAACTTCTGCAGTATGCCAACATTTTTTGACATAGTGATCTCATCACCATGACTTCTGTGCCCATCATTACATCTCTTTCTCATACTCTAGGTCTCCTACCTCCCTCTTATGAAGACATTGTGATTATGTGGGTCCTACCTGGATAATCCAAATGACCTCCCAATCTCAGTAGTCTTAACTTATTCACATCTGCAAAGTCCCTTTTGCCATCTAAGATAACATGTTCATAAGTTTGTGGATTAAGACATAGGTACATTTTGGAGGCCACATTCTGTCCCTTACAAATGGTAGAAATAAGACTACAAAGGAACAAGAAAAATTACTAGCAGATATGAATTTATCTTGAGATGGGAAATAATATCATAAGCATAAAAGTGAATGAAGAAGTCATAAAAAAGAGAATTACAGACTTAAACCAAGTTTAAAAAATTCTACTTACATGGGGACAATATGCCACATAAAGTGAAATAACAGTCAAATGAAAACCTAGACTAGTTGCAGCACAGAGATGGCACAGGGTAAATAAAACAACATTATTGATTAAGAAATAACTTTATCTATCAGTGAGAAACAGATGAATACCTCAGCAGAAGAAGAGGGAAAGCACTGAACAAACTACTGATGAAAAAGGAAAGTCAAGGGACTGTTAGAAATGTGGAAAAAACTCAACATTACTAGTTAAGGAATGCAAACTAGTACAAGAAATACTTCCTTATATAATCAAGCATGGCTTAAAAAACCCTACTGACCAATGATAATAAAATGGCTGTAGAACATATAGGGCCAAGAATAGTTTTAAATGTCACCAACTGTATGATGTCCAATTTGTGGTGACTATATATCAATGGTTCTTAAAATATTCAGCACTTTATCTCAATGACTACATTTCCAGAATTTATAAATAAATCAGAATAAAACATAAATATTTACCTACAAATATTTTTACTATAGCTGAGTTCAGATTGGACAGAAATCAGAAATTAACCTACATCTGAAAAGTAACTAAATAATTCATTATGCATATTATAGTGGACTTGTATAATGAACCATTATATTTCCATAAACATGCTGTTTTCAAAGATGATTTTTCAGAGTACATTATTAAAGGCTAAAAGTCAGATGCAGACAACATTGTATTAGTTAGGATCTGCTGCAATAATATATCAACACCTTAGAGGCTCAAAGCATAAAAATTCATTTCTCATTCATGCAATATCCGCTCTGCAAGTAGTGACCCAGCCTCATCTAATTCCATGTGGTGGCCCTGCTAGCTCCATCTGCAGCATCAGGGTTCATCGCCAATTTTCAATATCTCACCCAGTAAACTAATCTTGCCATATGGTTCTGGGTAACAGAACTGTATGTGGAACAATAGACTGGTTCAAAATTGGGAAAGGAGTATGTTAATGTTGTATATTGCCACCCTGCTTATTTAACGTATATACAAACTACATCATGCCAAATGCCTGGCTGGATGAAGCTCAAGCTTGAATTAAGATTGCCAGGAGAAATATCAATAGCCTTATATATGCAAATGACACCACCCCAATGGCAGAAAGGGAAGAAAAACTAAGAGTCTCTTGATGAGGGTGAAAGAGGAGAGTGAAAAGCTGGCTTAAAACTCAACATTCAAATAACAAAGATCATGGCATCCAATCACATCACTTCATTGTGAGTAGATGGGGAAACAATGGAAACAGTAACAGAATTTATTTTCTTGGGCTAAAAAAATTACTGTGGAAGGTGACCAGGGCCATTATATTAAAAGACACTTACTCCTTGGAAGAAAAGCTATGATAAACATAGACAACATATTAAAAAGCAGAGACATCATTTTGCCCACAAAGGTCCATCTAGTCAAAGCTATGATTTTTCCAGTAGTGATGTATGGATGTGAGAGTTGGACCATAAGGAAGGCTGAATGACAAAGAATTGTTGCTTTTGAACTGTGGTGCTAAAGACTCTTGAGAGTCCCTTGGACTGCAAGGAGATCAAACCAGTCAATCCTAAAGGAAATCAGTCCTGAATATTCATTGGAAGGACTGATGCTGAAGCTGAAGCTGCAATACTTTGGCCACCTGATGTGAAGAGCTGACTCATTAGAAAAGACTCTGATGCTAGGAAAGATTGAAGGCAGGAGGAGAAGGGGATGACAGATGATAGATGGTTGGTTGGCATCACTGAGAAAATAGATATGAATTTGAGCAAACTCTGGGAGATAGTAAAGGACAGGGAAGCCTGTCACATTATTTTGTAGTTCATGTGGTTGCAGAGTCAGACACAACTGAACAATAATTGCTAAAGTGGTGGGAAATGTATTCCTTTTACCTGCCATAAAATGAGACAAAAATTACTAAGAATCAAAAATTTCTAAAACAGGTAATATCTTTTGGTCTTGTCTTTTTAAATTAATTACTTATAACATGCATATATTAAAAGGATTAAATACATATTAAAAAACAGAAACATTACTTTGCCAACAAAGTTCTGTATAATCAAAGCTATGCTTTATCCAATAGTCATGTACGGATGTGAAATTTGGACCATAAAGAAGGCTGAACACCAAATGCTTTTGAAATGTAATGTTGGAGAAGACTCTTTTTTTAAATTATTTTTAAAATTTAAATTTATTTATTTTAATTGGAGGCTAATTACTTTACAATATTGTATTGGTTTTCTCATACATCAACATGAATCCACCACTGGTGTACACGTGTTCCCCATCCTGAACCCCCTTCCCTCCTCCCTCCCCGTACTTGGAGGGAGAAAACTCTTGAGAGTCCCTTGAACTGCAAGGAGATCAAGCCAGTCAATGCTAATGGAAATCAACCCTGAATATTCATTGGAAGGACTAATGCTGAAGCTGAAGTTCCTATACTTTTGCTACCTGATGCAAACAGCTGACTCATTAGAAAAACCCTGATGCTGGGAAAGATCAAAAGCAGGAGAAGGGGACAACAGAGGATGAGATGGTTGGATGGCATTGCTGACTCAACGCACATGAGTTTGAGTAAGCTCCAGGAGATGGTAAAGGACTGGCATGCTGCAGTCCATGGGGTTGAAAGAGTCAGACAGGACTGGACATACATATATGTAGAGAGATGTAGCTATATATACATCTATGTGTCTAAATGAAGGGTTGGCTCAATATGGCTGTCATCAAATCTGGCTGGCTTGCTGTTTTTACAACCAGCTAGCTGAGACTGCTTTTTGATATATTTGCATGGTTGTATAATACTTGGTGACACATGAAAATTGTATGAAATTTAATTTGTATCCACAAATAAAATTGTATCTGAAACACAGTCATGGTCTTTTCTTTGCATTTGTCTTTGGCTGATTTCAGACACAACAGCAGAGCTGAGAAGTCATGACAGGAATCATATAACCTACAAGGCCTAAAATATTTATTCATTAAATATTTATCAAAAGAATTTGTTGATCTTTAATCTAAAAAGCTAGGATAAGTAAAAAGAAAAAGAAAACCATCATAGTAGTGCCTTAGATTTGAAATCAGAGATCATTTTCAGCTTTTATTTTCTCAAATATTTAAAATGAATAGATATAATAGCATATTTGTGACAAATTAATAAAAATAAAAATAACTCATATGTAGAATACCTAAGAAAATTCTTACATCATTAGTTCCAGATAACTGCTTTCTCTCTGGAGGCCTCCAGCCTAGCACAGGAGACAAAGGAATCATTGCTAAAGACAGAAAAATAAGGCCCTGGCTTCCTTTCCAACTTTTTCCCCCAGCCCTCTGCCCCTCAGTTTAGTCTGTAGTCACATTCCCTTTCTCTCAGTCCTGCAAATAAACCAAGGTAATTCCATCATCGCAGCCTCTACACTTGCTTCTCCCTGGAGAGTCCTTCATCCAGATTTTCACATGGCTGACAACTTTGTCATTCAGATCTTAGCACGGATGTCACCTCATGAGAGAGCTCTGCTAAGTCCTCTGTGTAATGTTGTATACTACCACAGTCAGTCTCATCACACTTCTCTGTCCTATTTCTCTACATATCACTTTCTGCTTTATCTTGTTAGTTTATTTATATTTTTATTGTGTGTTAATTTATTAGAACTAAAAATCCATGAATGCATACTCCTTATCAGTCTTTTAATCATTGCTGTATCCTACAATATTGGACATAGAATGGTGAAAGATTTGTGTGTATAAATATGTATGTGTGTGTGTGTGTGTGTGTATACACTGAATGAATAAAAACCATTTCAATTATAATATTAATCTGTAATGTTATATACACACTGACATCTTACACAATCTCAATGAAAAGCTAAACCTTTCTGCTGAGGAAAGTCTCTCTAGCTCAGCAAAATGTCTAACTTTATTTTAGTCATCTAAATTCTGAGAAAGATGGGAATAACAGACCACCTGGCCTGCCTCTTGAGAAATCTGTATGCAGGTCAGGAAGCAACAGTTAGAACTGGACATGGAACAACAGACTGGTTCCAAATAGGAAAAGGAGTACGTCAAAGCTGTATATTGTCACCCTGCTTATTTAACTTATATGCAGAGTACATCATGAGAAACGCTGGACTGGAAGAAACACAAGCTGGAATCAAGATTGCTGGGAGAAATATCAATAACCTCAGATATGCAGATGACACCACCCTTATGGCAGAAAGTGAAGAGGAACTAAAAAGCCTCTTGATGAAAGTGAAAGAGGAAAGTGAAAAACTTGGCTTAAAGCTCAACATTCTGAAAACGAAGATCATGGCATCTGGCCCCATCACTTCATGGGAAATAGATGGGGAAACAGTGGAAAGAGTGTCCGACTTTATTTTTTGGGGCTCCAAAATCACTGCAGATGGTGATTGTAGCCATGAAATTAAAAGACGCTTACTCCTTGGAAGAAAAGTTATGACCAACCTAGATAGTATATTCAAAAGCAGAGACATTACTTTGCCGACTAAGGTCCGTCTAGACAAGGCTATGGTTTTTCCTGTGGTCATGTATGGATGTGAGAGTTGGACTGTTAAGAAGGCTGAGCGCCGAAGAATTGATGCTTTTGAACTGTGGTGTTGGAGAAAACTCTTGAGAGTCCCTTGGACTGCAAGGAGATCCAACCAGTCCATTCTAAAGGAGATCAGCCCTGGGATTTCTTTGGAAGGAATGATGCTAAAGCTGAAACTCCAGTACTTTGGCCACTTCATGCGAAGAGTTGACTCATTGGAAAAGACCCTGATGCTGGGAGGGATTGGGGGCAGGAGGAGAAGAAGACAACAGAGGATGAGATGGCTGGATGGCATCACTGACTCGATGGGTGTGAATCTGAGTGAACTCCGGGAGTTGGTGATGGACAGGGAGGCCTGGTATGCTGCGATTCATGGGGTCACAAAGAGTTGGACCTGAGTAGCGACTGAACTGAACTGAACTGAATGATACATTAATTTTGAATTTATCTTTGCCAGTGACAATAAAAAAATTAGTGATTCTTGCAACTGACATGATTTATTGGTGATTGAAGGAAAATATACCACACTAAGTAAGTATAGTGAAAATAATTAAGAATTTCTTTGAAAAATCATTTGATTTGTGGGTCCACTTATAATGCTGCTTTTCTGTCAACATGCTGATGATAGAAAGACAAAATGTATGAATATATGCCCAATCAACGTCAACCACATACATTCATTAGATATCTGATTTGTGAAAAGATAAGTAAGAAATGTTACTGCTTTCAAGAAATTATTTAGAAAATGAAGGAGACATGTAAACACAACTGTTGCAAAGACGATATTTATTATCAATATATTATACATTTAAGATATTTAAATATACAAATTTATATTATAAGAATGATGTGTCAAATTCTTAACTGATATTGGGGAAAAGTTACATATTCTTGAAGCAAAACTAAAATTAAAATTTTGTGACTAAACATTTGTCTATGAAATTCTAAACTTTACTTTTAAAGTGAAGTGAAGTGAACTACCCCATGTCCGAAGTCAGGGCCTGCAGCTGAGAGGAGCTACCCTGCATCCGAGGTCAGGGGCAGCGGCCGAGAGGAGCTACCCCGCGTCCGTGATCAGTGGCAGCCGGTCAGGGGCGGCGGCCAGGAGGGTTACCCAGCGTCCGAGGCCAGTGGTGGCTGGGAGGAGACACTCTGCCTCCAAGGTCAGGGGCAGTGATCCTGAGGAGCCACCCCGAGTCCGAGGCCAGGGGAGGCAGCTGGGAGGAGCCACCCACCCCCAAGGCCAGAGCCGGAGGCCGGGAGGAGCAACCTGAAGAGCGGTGGCTGCGCAGGGAAGGCCTAGAGGAGCTATCCCACGTTGAAGGTCAGGAAGGGCAGCGGTAAGGAGATACCCCTCGTCCAAGGTAAGGAGTAGCGGCTGTGCTTTGCTGGAGCAGCCGTGAAGAGATACCCCACGCCCAAGGTAAGAGAAACCCAAGTAAGATGGTAGGTGTTGCAAGAGGGCATCAGAGGGCAGACACACTGAAACCATAGTCAATCTAATCACACTAGGACCACAGCCTTGACTAACTCAATGAAACCAAGCCACGCCCGCAGGGCAACCCAAGATGGGTGGGTCATGGTGGAGAGGTCTGACAGAATGTGGTCCACTGGAGAAGGGAATGGCAAGCCACTTCAGTATTCTTGCCNACAAAACAAAATAAAAACACTGGCCACCAGAAGCTTAACATCCTTCATTGTTAAAACTGGGCATCTCCTCTTTGTTGTCTGTATGAACACAGTCTAGACATTGAACACCTGAGTGCATGCACTGTATTTATAAGAGATCGTATATCCAAAAAAGGCCGATATACCACCAAGAAGTACAAATGGGAAAATCGGTAAAATGCAACCAGCTTCTTGTGTTCCAGAGGTCAAGCCATGGCAGCTCTCTCTCATATATAGTATCTTGCACATGTCACCCAACACAGTTGGGGTCTGCTTCCCATGTAGAGGAAAGCCAGTCTACGGACGTCAGGTCACGGTGAAGAAAAGTCATATTTATTGTAGTGTGCAAAGCAAGGAGAACAGGTATCTCATGCTCAAAAGACCCAAACTCCTTGATGGCTTTCAGGGAAGGAATTTTTAAGGCAGTGTGAGGGAGCGGGCTTCAGGGTGCAGGATTCGCTCATGTACAATTCTTGGATTAGTTGGTAGCAAGGTGAAGTTTCAAGCATCATCAACTTTCTGGTTTCAACTGGTCTAGGGTCTGTGCTTTTCTTGTCAGCAGTTTTCATCTGGTGGGGGATCTGCTTCCTATAAAAATAACTTAGGAATGTGTGTCAGGCCTTTATCTATATGTCTTCCAGGGAACTGAGAGTTTTGTGGTTCTGCTATCTGGCAGATTTATAGTCTAAATTGTTACCAGTTTCCTGGCCCAACAGGTATTTTCTGATTCTACATCTTCACATTTCCTAATTGTTAACCCTTGAGCCAGGATTTTGAGATTCAAGGGAGACCTATGAGACTAAAGCAAAAGACTTCACTTCAAGGGACGGGGACACAGCTTGTATACAGTTTCTCATAGATGAACTTTAATCATACAAACATATGACAAATCACTGCTGCCCTGTCCTTGGCCTGATAGGCTTTGACTGAATGTAGCCTGCATTTGGATTTAGCTAAATATGTGAAAGGAGGCTGGGTCAACCATGTGGAATATATAGTAGTTGGTATTGGAGTAAAAGAAGTCTGGATTTGAGTCAAGATAAGGCATTTATATTTGTGCTATCTACAGCAAGGAACATTACTTTACTTTGCCAACAAAGGTCCATCTAGTCAAGGCTATGGTTTTTCCTGTGGTCATATATGGATGTGAGAGTTGGACTGTGAAGAAAGCTGAGCACCGAAGAATTGATGCTTTTGAACTGTGGTGTTGGAGAAGACTCTTGAGAGCCCCTTGGACTGCAAGGAGATCCAACCAGTCCATCCTAAAGAAGATCAGTCCTGGGTGTTCATTGGAAGAACTGATGCTAAAGCTGAAACTCCAGTACTTTGGCCACCTCATGTGAAGGGTTGACTCATTGGAAAAGACTCTGATGCAGGGAGGGATTGGGGGCAGGAGGAGAAGGGGACAACAGAGGATGAGATGGCTGGATGGCATCACCGACTCAATGGACATGAGTCCGAGTGAACTCCAGGAGTTGGTGATGGACAGGAAGGCCTGGCGTGCTGCAATTCATGGGGTTGCAAAGAGTCGGACACGACTGAGCGATTAAACTGAACTGAACAGCAAGTAAAAGGAAATTCATGTTTATTGGGCATCTGTCATGGAATAGGGGCTTCCCTAGTGGCTCTGAGTAAAGAATTCGCCTGCAGTGCTGCAGGAGCAGCAGAAACACGGATTCGATCCCTGATTCAGGAAGATCCTTTGGAGAAAGGCACAGTAACTCACTCCAGTATTCTTGCCTGGAGAAGCCCATGGGCAGAGGAGCCTGGCAGTCTTCAATCCATAGGGTTGCAAAGAGTCGGATACGACTGAAGCACTTAGCATGCAAGCATGCTCATCATGCAATAGATACTTTCATGGGCCTGTTATTAACTTATATACTCTTTTCTTAC
>SJXQ01011224.1:408487-427274 GCA_006408695.1 Aepyceros melampus | reverse complement strand
TAAACTGAACTGAACAGCAAGTAAAAGGAAATTCATGTTTATTGGGCATCTGTCATGGAATAGGGGCTTCCCTAGTGGCTCTGAGTAAAGAATTCGCCTGCAGTGCTGCAGGAGCAGCAGAAACACGGATTCGATCCCTGATTCAGGAAGATCCTTTGGAGAAAGGCACAGTAACTCACTCCAGTATTCTTGCCTGGAGAAGCCCATGGGCAGAGGAGCCTGGCAGTCTTCAATCCATAGGGTTGCAAAGAGTCGGATACGACTGAAGCACTTAGCATGCAAGCATGCTCATCATGCAATAGATACTTTCATGGGCCTGTTATTAACTTATATACTCTTTTCTTACGCTGTGTTAGAAATGATCATTACCTTATTGTGCTGATGAGAAAAGAAAAGTGAATTTTAAAAGTCACCCAGCTCAGAAAATGAGGCTCAAAAATGTGACTCAAAATCCTAGCTCTATTTCTTGTCTTCTTTTTCCTTGAGTGCTTGAGATGTTAGACTCTACATATCATTGTGTATAAAATGAGCAGGATACTAACTCCTTTATGAGAGGATTGTTGTGATGTTAAGTTAGAAAATGAGAGGAGACAATTAACAGCAACAGGAGTTTATTATTGTTCAGTAAGTTTTAGGATTAAAATAATAAGCACAGTGAAATAAGTATAGATGCAACTGCAAAGTATCATTTACCAAAAATTACTTAAATACTATGGACACTTTATATATATGTATTTAAAACTACCTAAAGCAACCACTACAATATAGCTGACAATTCCTGACAATTATAATTTTTGAAGTTTCTATTTATTGGTGGTCATAGAATAAAATTTTTTAAAAATAAAAGAGAAAACTTTAAGTCATTTTTAAAGTTTTGGAATATTTTTCACCTATTTTCTCAATCTAATCCTAAAGTATGAGATAATTTTTCTGTCAAATGAAGAAATATTATGATCTTCTTTGTTGAATAAATGGACAGTCTAGTATTTCCAAAATTGTTTGGAGTTAATGAGCAGAATAAATCTGATTTGGGGAGAAAGCTGTGATTACTTAGCTGTGGGAATACCAACGTTCTGAGATACTGTTTGTATAAATTACTATAGTTTCCCATTCATATTAAACATTTTTTTTATCTGTATTGGAGATGAATGCTTGCATCCTGGAACCAAATTAATTGTCCTTATCTAATATTAACAGTATGAAAATGTTGTAAGTAACAATATAATATTGATAAGTGCAAAAATCACATACTATATAACACTTGTATTTTTCATTGGACTATAACTGCTTTATAGTGTTGTGATGGGGGCTTCCCTAGTGGCAAATACAGTTAAGAATCTGCCTGCAATGCAGGAGACCTGGGTTCGATCCCTGGGTTAGGAAGATCTCCTGGAGAAAGGAATGGATGCCCACTCTCGTATTCTTGCCAGGAAATTTCCATGGACAGAGGAGCCTGGCTGTCTATACTCCATGGGGTTGGACGTTTCTGCTGTACAATGAAAAAAGTAAAATAAATGTACAGTCACCCAGTCATGTCCAACTCTTTGCAACCCCAAGGACTGTAGCCCACTAGGTTCCTCTTTCCATGGAATTCTCCAGGCAGGAATAGTGGATTGGTTGCCATTTCTTACTCCAGAGGATCGTCCCATGGGTCTCCTACGTTGCAGGCAGATTCTTTACCATCTGAGCCACCAGGGAAGCCCTGTTATATGTATAAATATAGCCCCTTCATCTTGGACCTACCTGCCACTCTCACCCCATCCATTCAGGTCATCACAGAGCACTGAGCTGAGCTCCCTGTGCTATACAGCAGCTTCCCACTAACTATCTGTTTTACACATGGAAGAGTATACATGTCAATCCTCATCTCCCAATTCATCCCACCCTCACCTTCCCCTGTTGTGTCTACATGTGTATTCTCTACATTTGTCTCCATTCTGCATGTCAAATAGGTTCATCTGAACCTTTTTTTTTTAGATCCCACATACATATGTTAATATATGATATTTGTTTTTCAGACTTTCACCTGTATGACTCTAGATCCACCCTCATCTCTATAAATTACCAACCCAATTTTTAATGTCTGAGTAATATTCCATTGTATATATGTACCACATCTTTATCCATTCATCTATTGAGGGGCATTTAAGTTGCTTCCATGTCCTGGATCTTGTAAATAATACTGCAAAGAACATTGGGCATGTGATTTTTTGAATTATGATGTCTACATGTGTATTCTCTACATTTGTCTCCATTCTGCATGTCAAATAGGTTCATCTGAACCTTTTTTTTTTAGATCCCACATACATATGTTAATATATGATATTTGTTTTTCAGACTTTCACCTGTATGACTCTAGATCCACCCTCATCTCTATAAATTACCAACCCAATTTTTAATGTCTGAGTAATATTCCATTGTATATATGTACCACATCTTTATCCATTCATCTATTGAGGGGCATTTAAGTTGCTTCCATGTCCTGGATCTTGTAAATAATACTGCAAAGAACATTGGGCATGTGATTTTTTGAATTATGGTTTTCTCAGAGAATGTGCCCAGTAGTGGGATTGCTGGGGTATATGGTAGTCCTATTTTCAGATTTTTAAGGAGTCTTCATACTGTTCTTCATAAAGACTGTGTCAATTTACATTCTCACCAACAGTACAAGTGGGTTCCCTTTTTCTCCATACCCTCTCCAGCATTTATTGTCTGTAGATTTTTTGCTGATGGCCAGATGACCAGACATTCTGACTAGTGTGAGGTGATAAATCATTGTAGTTTTGATTTGCATTTCTCTAATAATTAGTGATGTTGCACATCTTTAATGCACCTCTTGACTCTCTGTGTATTTTCTTTGGAGAAATGTTTTTGTAGATCTTCCACCCATTTTTTAATTGGGTTGTTTGTTGTTTTGTTATTAAGCTGCAGGAGCTATTTGCATATTTTGAAGATTAATCACTTATCAGTTGCTTCTTTACAAATTTTCTCCCATTCTGGGGATTGTCTTTTCATCTTGTATATGGTTTCCTTTGCTGTGAAGAAGCTTTTACGTTTAATTAGGTCCCATTTATTTTTGTTTTTATTTGTCATTACTCTAAGAAGTGGGTCAAAAAAGATCTTGCTGTGATTTATGTCAGCAAGGGTTTTTCCCATGTTATCCTTAAAAGCTTTATAGTGTCTGATCATATATTTAGGTCTTTCATCCATTTTGAGTAAATTTTGGGGCATGGGGTTAGGAAATGTTTGAATTTTATTTTTTTACATTTAGCTGTCCAGGCTTCACATCACCACTTATTGAAGAGACTGCCTTTTCTCCATTTTATATTCTTGCCTCCTTTGTCATATTAGGTGACCATAGATGCCTGGGTTTATCTCTGGGCTTTCTGTCTTGTAGCTTTCATGTATGTTTCTGTTTTTGTGCCAGTACCATACTATCTTGATAACTGTAGCTTTATAGTATAGTCTGAAGCTGGGGTGCCTGATTCCTCAAGCTCCACTTTTCTTTCTTAAGATTGCTTTAACTATTCTGGGCTTTGTGTATCTCCATACAAATTGTAAAACTTTTTGCTCTAATTTTGTGAAAAATGCCATGGGAAATTTGATAGGGAATGTACTAAATCTGA
The DNA here is from genome assembly GCA_006408695.1 of Aepyceros melampus. Taxonomy (NCBI): domain Eukaryota; kingdom Metazoa; phylum Chordata; class Mammalia; order Artiodactyla; family Bovidae; genus Aepyceros; species Aepyceros melampus. Next base: position 423,648 of record SJXQ01011224.1, on the reverse strand, counting down.
TTGCTTTGGGTAGTACAGTCATTTTCAATATATTGATTTTTCCAATCCAAGAACATGATATATCTCTCCAGCATTTGTGTCATCTTTAATTTCTTTCATCACAATTTTAGTTTTTTTGAGAAAAGATCTTTTGCTTTCTTGGGTAGATTTAATCCCAGGTATTTTATTCTTTTTGTTGAAATAGTAAACAGGACTGTTCCCCTAGTTCTTCCTTCTCTTCTTTCATTGTTAGCATATAGGAATGCAAGAGTGTTATAGCACTGTAAATTAGCTAGAACACATCTGATAATTGCAAAATTAAATCCCATAATTAAGATCATTGGCAAAGAAACTGAAACCAAAGGGTCTAAGCTGTTAAATGTTTTGAAAGAAATAGAATAGAAATATTTTCAAATTCCTATTTTTACCTAGGCTTCCCAGGTAGCACAATGGCAAAGAATCCACCTACAGTGCAGGAGATACAAGAGACAGGGGTTTGATCCCTCCGTCAGGACAATCCCCTTGCATGGAAAACCCCATGGAAAGAAGAGTCTCTCAAGCTACTGTTCATGGTCTGCAGATCAGAAACAACTTAGCGACTAAGGACACAAGTCAATCTGGGGCCCGAGAAATGAGAGAGGGCTAATGCCTTGGTTTTCCAACGGTTCATATATATATATGGAAGGGTTCATATATATATACATATATATAAATGTATTATATATATATTATAATGGCTCAGTAATATAATACAATAATATTTCAAAATGAAATATGGGTGGCACATGCCTCTCCAGATAATGTTTGAGACCATGCCAGCAAATCTGGAAAACTCAGCAATGACCAAAGGACTAGAAAAGGTCAATATTCATTCTAATCCCAAAGAAAGGCAATGCCAAAAATGTTCAGACTACCAGACAATTGCATTCATTTCATATGTTAGCAAAATAGTGGGGCTTCCCTGGTGGCTCAGACAATAGAGTCTGCCTGCTATGCAGGAGACCTGGTTTTGATACCTGGGTCAGGAAGATCCCCTGGAGAAGGGAATAGCAATTCTTTTTACTAGTCTTGCCTGGAAAATCCCATGGACAGAGGAGTCTGATGGGCTACAGTTCATGGTGTTGCAAAGAGTTGGACACAAGGTAATATTCAAAATCCTTCAAGCTAGGTTTCAACAGGACATGAACCAAGAACTCCCAGATGTACAAACGTTTAGAAAAGGCATGGGAACCAGAGATCAAATTGCCAACATCCGTTGGATCATAGAGAAAGCAAGAAAATTCCAGAAAAACATCTACTTTTGCTTCATTGACTATGCTAAAGCCTTTGACTGTGTGGGTCACAGCAAACTGTGGATGATTGTTAAAGATATGAGAATACCAGACCACCTTACCTGAGAACCCTGAATGCAGGTCAGGAAGCAACAACACATCTATCAAGAAAATGAACATATCAGTCACATGCAAACCTTGTTCATATGCCTTTATACTCCAACCCTCTCCTTCAGCTACACCCTCAGATTACCACTGATTTATTTTCTGTCACTATAGATTAGTTTGCATTTCCTAGAATTTTATATATGAAATAATATTCTTTCACTAAGCATAATCATGGAGAAATGGCTAAATCATGTGGTCAGTTAGTCAGTTCAGTCACTCAGTTGTGTCTGACTCTTTGAGACCCCATGGACTGTAGCACTCCAGGCTTCCCTGTCCATCACCAACTCCCAGAGCTGCTCAAACTCATGTCCATTGAGTCAGTGATGCCATCCAACCATCTCATCCTCTCATCCCCTTCTCCTCCTACCTTCAATCTTTCCCAGCATCAGGGTCTTTCCCAATGACTCAGGACTTCGTGTCAGGTAGCCAAAGGATTAGAACTTCAGCTTCAGCATCAGTCCTTCCAATGAACCTTCAGGATTGATTTCCTTTAGGATTGATTGGTTTGATCTCCTTGCAGTCCAAGTGACTCTCAAGAGTCATCTCCAACACTGCAGTTCAAAACCATCAGTCCTTCAGTGCTCAGCTTGCTTTATGGTCCAGCTCTCACATGCATACATGGCTACTGGAAAAACCATAACTTTGACTAGATGGACCTTTGTTGGCAAAGTACTATCTCTGCTTTTTTTGTTTGTTTTAATTTAAATTTATTTATTTTAATTGGAGGCTAATTACTTTACAATATTGTATTGATTTTGCCATACATCAACATGAATCTGCCGCGGGTGTACACATGTACCCAATCCTGAACCTCCCTCCTACCTCCCTCCCCATACCATCCCTCTGGGTCATCCCAGTGCATTAGCCCCAAGCATCCTATATCCTGCATCGAACCTGGACTGGGAATTCATTTCTTATGTGATATTATACATGTTTCAATGCCATTCTCCCAAAATCATCCCACCATCTCTCTCTCCCACAGAGTCCAAAAGACTGTCTATACATCTGTGTCTCTTTTGCTGTCTCACATACAGGGTTATCGTTACCATCTTTCTAAATTCCATATATATGCATTAGTATACTGTATTGGTGTTTTTCTTTCTGGCTTACTTCACTCTCTCTCTGCTTTTTAATATGCTGTCTAGGTTTGTCATAGCTTTTCTTCCAAGGAGGAAGCATCTTTTAATTTCATGGCTGCCAACACCATCTGCAGTGATTTTTGAACCCAGGAAAATAACGTCTTTCACTGTTTCCATTGTTTCCCATCTATTTGCCATGAAGTGATGGGACTGGATGCCATCTGATCATATGGTAGGTGTGTGCTTAAATCATATGGTAGAAGCTTTTCTTCCAAGGAGGAAGCATCTTTTAATTTCATGGCTGCCATCACCATCTGCAGTGATTTTTGAACCCAGGAAAATAACGTCTTTCACTGTTTCCATTGTTTCCCATCTATTTGCCATGAAGTGATGGGACCGGATGCCATCCGATCATATGGTAGGTGTGTGCTTAAATCATATGGTAGGTGTATGCTTAAACTCAACTGGATTTTTAACATTTTATACTTCTACAAGCAGTGTATGAGAGTTCAAAATCTTTCACTTCCTGCGTAATATTTGGCATTGTAGATCTTTAAAATTTTAATTATTCTAATATATGCATAATATCTTTGTGGTTTTAATTTGCATTTCCTCAATGGTATTGAGAAACTTTTCTTGTATTTATATGGCACTCATAGTTCTTCATTGCTAAAGCTTCAATTCAAATGCTGTGCTCATTTCTATTGAACTCTTGGTTTACTTATTTTTGAATTGCTTGAGTTGTACACATATTCTGGATGTAAGTCATTTGCTGGGTACATTGTTGACAGTGCTTTCTCCCAGTTTCTGGCTTGCCTTTTCACTTTCTATATAGCACTCACTGAATTTTTAGTTAAAAATCTTTTCATATGAGAAATGTGAGATCCCAATATATTCACTACAAAATAGAATTAATAATGTATATAGCAGTAAAATATACAAAAATAAAGGAACAAAGGCTGAGGGAAAGGGAAAGGGAAATGAAGAACTATTTTGTAAAGGCCTATGATATATATGAAATACAATGTACTTGAAGGTTAAGTGTTATATATGTTCTAAACACACCAATTAAAAGGCAAATATTATCATATTGGATTTTTTAAAAGCTGAAATTATGCTGTAATAAAATATATATTTAAATAAAATATACAAATATGGTAAGAAAAGCCTAGAAAAAGAAATTCCAATTTTACATAAATCAATAGAAAGTTAGAATGGCTATATTCTAATGAAAATATCGATTTTAGGGCAAAGACTGTTATGTGGCATTAAGATAGTCAATTCTTGATAATAAAAGGGTTAATTCATAAAAGATTCATAACAAATATTTGTCCACATGATAGCAAAGTTTTAAAATATATGAGGCAAAACTTGATAGAACTGAAAATAAGCACACAATTGCAACCTGGTATTTCAATGCTTCTCTTTCAATGTTTGATGGAACAAGTAGACAAAAAGTCAATAAGGGGATACAAAGATTTGAACAACTATGTAAACAACTTGATATAATTGACATTTATAGGACAAAGCAGCAAGAAATCTTTTCAAGTGAAAATAGAATATTTATGAAGATAGATTATTTTCTGGGCCATAATATAGGTCTAAATAAATTTTAAATAATTTAAATATGTTCTCTGAATAGAACAGAATTAGATTAGTAATCAACAGAGTGATATCTGAAAAAATCAATAAATGTTAAAAAAAAGAAAAATTAAATTACTTCCCTCTAAATAACACATGGGTCAATGAAGAAATCACCAAAGAAATTACAAAATGTGTCAAACTGAATGAAAATAAAAGCACAGCATATCAAAAATTATAGAATGCAGCTCAGGCACTGTTTAGAAATTTTAAAATATTTTATATTAATTATACACATATCAAACAAGGTAAAAGGCCTCAAACCAATGACCTTAGCTTTCAGTTAAAACATCTAAAAAAAAATGAGAGCCCAGGACCCACTCTTGTACATCAGTACACTAGTCTATTCCTAGGAACCCCGGAGATCCTGGGATCTGGCTTCACCTACCAATGGGTTATACTAGCCCTGGACCAGCCTTACCCATCAGTGGGTAGGCACCAGTCCAGGATCCCTGGCAGTCAAAAGGTACAAACTTCCAGTTATAAGATAAGTACTAGGGATATAATATTGCTCATGATAAATATAATTAACACTGCTCTATGTTATATATGAATGTTGTTAAGGGAGTAAACCCTAGAAGTTCTCATCACCAGAAAAGGTTTTTTTTTTAATTTTTTTAATTGGAGGTTAATTACAATATTGTATTGGTTTTGCCATACATCACCATGAATCCACCACAGGTATACACGTGTTCCCCATCCTGAACCCCACCCGCTCCTCTCTCCCATACCATCCCTCTGGGTCATCCCAGTGCACCAGCCCCAAGCATCCTGTATCCTGCATCAAACCTGGACTGGCGATTCATTTCTTATATTTTATTATACATGTTTCAATGCCATTCTCCCAAATCATCCCACCCTCTCCCTCTCCCACAATGTCCAAAAGACTGTTCTATACATCTGTGTCTCTTTTGCTGTCTCGCATACAGGGTTATCATTACCATCTTTCTAAATTCCATATATATGCATTAGTATACTGTATTGGTGTTTTTCTTTATGGCTTACTTCACTCTGTATAATTGGCTCCAGTTTCATCCACCTCATTAGAACTGATTTAAATGTATTCCTTTTAATGGCCGAGTAATACTCCATTGTGTATATGTACCACAGCTTTCTTATCCATTCGTCTTGCTGGCTTCAGAATCAAATGTTTTGTTGGTAGAGAACTTCTTCAGTATTATTTAGCAGGTCACTGGACCATAGGACGTGCCACCCAGCATAGGATGATCTCCAAGGGAATCAAAGTTAGACTGCTTACAACTGGATGTTATTGACCATAGTTCTTGTCTTCTGCAGTGCTTACTTGGATGCCCCAGTGCAGAGAAACTTGGCATCTCCAAGCCCCTGTATAACTCTGTCAGTTCATAGCAGTGGATGTGGTCCATTGCTGGGAAGGTTGACCCCTGGAATGCAGGCTCCTGTAAATGAAGATGTTCCTTAACTCTTATCCTCGTTCTCTCATAACGCCAAATGGCACCTTGACATAGCCTTTAACCTGTATCTACTTATTACATAATTATATTTGGTGGGTTAAAAGTGAGAAATTAATGATAAAAAATGTTTTATTTCACACCAGTACAACAATTCCTCCTGATAACTCTCCTTCTGTATACTAGATCTGTAGACTTCCAGTGGATTTGTTGTTCAGTCGCTAAGTCATATCTGATTCTTTTGTGACTCCATGGACTGTAGCCCACTAGGCTCCTCTGTCCATGGGATTTTCTAGGTAAGAATACTGGAGTGGGTTACCATTTCCTTTCTCCATCTGGTGGAGGTTCAGTTCAGTTCAGTTCAGTCTCTCAGTCGTGTCCGACTCTTTGCGACCCCATGAATCACAGCACGCCAGGCCTCCCTGTCCATCACCAACTCCTGGAGTTCACTCAGACTCGTGTCCATCGAGTCAGTGATGCCATCCAGCCTTCTCATCCTCTGTCGTCCCCTCCTCGTCCTACCCCCAATCTCTCCCAGAATCAAAGTCTTTTCCAATGAGTCACTTAGGGAGGAATAAATAAAGACTATCTGGAAAAGAGGTTGAAATCACCAGTTCTTCATTGAAAATAAATTACACTGCTGAAAGAAAACTCATAATTTAGAGTTTAATCTCTTTCCATCTCCCCTCTAAACATTATTCTTTGGTTACTAATAAATTGATTGATTTTCTTACAATAAAATGTGTGCATTTTTTCCTCTAAAGCATTTAGAAACCTAGGTGATCATGAAAATTTTTGTTTGCTTGAAGCGCTTCTTCCTATGTTGTGTGCTGTGAATTTTGGATAAGCAACACTGTGACTGTAAAACACTTGTCAGATCAGTTTGTGGATTGGCTTGGTTTTTCACTTTTCATCTGGTTGTGTTTAGTGACATAAAGATTCTGCTTTTATTTCAGAATAAATTCCACTTAGTGACCCATCAGCAAGCATGCTCTGACCTTTCATAATCACAGCCAAATATGTTTCTAGCTCATTATCTGCTACACTTTACTGTACCACTGGGTACGTGAGAAGCCCATGCACTCTCAGTGACCTTCACACGGAACTGAGTTTAGAAAGGTGCACAGATGGCATACAGTCAGTGTAAAAATATATATATATATACATCCATATATACACACAAATATATATATATATTTTAATAAGTTGAACTAGTTAAAAATGGAAACAGATTTTATTTAAGAAACTTTCAGTAAATAATCTTCCTTTTTATACCCCCACATCTATTATCCAGAGATCCTATTGTATGATTTTAGGAGAAAAATGTACCCTAGAAATGTGAGCTTACATTTTATACACCACACACTCACACAGACACAGGAACATACTCCTTTATTTGGAATTTAAAATACAACCTCAGAAGTTTCCTACTTTTTAAAAAAACATGATGATTTCCTAACTGACTACTATTGTTCATCCCCTCCAGGACTGACCTCCCAGGTTGAGAAAACAAACCCTGAAAAGAAGTCCAAATAATCTACACTAAATTAAATCCTTACATACTTGAGGAAGCAGCTTGAGATCAGCTAACAAATTAACATATAACCTCATCTCCAGATGTGCCCTCTTGTATTTTTAAATCTATACAGCACCAGTTATCTAATTTTATAAAGCCTGTTTATATTAAGAGCTACTAAATTATATTTTTTGCAACTTTTCTTAAACGCAAAGTTTGTTTTTTAATAAGTAATTAATTGATATTTAACATGGATCAGGCAAAATTATAATTGGAGTCCTAATTAAAATTTTAAAAGTTGAGACCAAATATTCAGTAGCAGCATCAGGCTCTGATAATTCTTAGAGTCCCTCAAAATGTTCCGAGCAATCTGCATGTTGCATTTCTCTTGGTCTATGGAAACAAGTGGCAAAAGTAGTTGAAAGTAAATGAGCCATTCTTTCAATTTAATTTAAGATGTTTTCAGTAGTCTAAATAAAAGTCTTTAGAAACTGTTATTTTTTTCTTCTGATCTTTATAATGCCCCTTGAATTAAAAGCTAAGCTGGCACTTTAATTGTGGGCAGTCCAAAGCCATGTATTCATAGACTGGAATGAATGCTAATTTGTCAGCCAGGCGAAATTATGCGTGTCCTTCTATCTTCCAATTTCCCATGACTGTTCACAGTTGGAGGTTGCTTTTCTATCCGGGTTTCACTGCCTTCTCTAGAAATCTTTCCAACTGAATCACTGAGATTTTCCTGTAGCAAGAGCTCAACTTCTCTCTCTCTCCTCCATCTCCCCGCACCGACCCTGCCCACAAAGCTTCTACCTTCTATAACAATATCTGTGAGTGCTGTACATGAAGGAGACACTGTACGGATATTTTCAAAATTACATGTATTGAAGTCAAAGAAAAATTTATTTACAGTGGCAAACAGAAGGGGAAATATACCATTTAGTAATCTACAATGAGCAATAGTGAGGATCCTTACTCATTCTGGGAAAAGGTAAAGGAATCCTGTTTGAAATTTATCATAAACTTTATTAACAGATATGTATTAAATTTTATTCTGAGCAAGAAGATTTTTAATAAGTTGCCATTGCTGTATATGGCTGGAGAAAAACTCTACCTTTGCAAAGCAAAAGTAAATGGTAAGTAAAAATAGTAAAGACCAGTAATTGTGGAATGACATGCCAAGAATCCTCAAGAGCCAGTAAATTAGATGAGAGAACCCCAAGCAATGGTGTCACCCACAGTCAACCAGGGAAGCCCCACTTTGGACTGATAGTTCTAACTTGAGATTTTTGTGCTGAATTGTTAATCTGCCACTATAAAAACAAAGTTTTGAAAACCATTGAATTCAACATGAAGACTGTACAAAAAGAAACACTTGATGGAAATAAATAAATGTGCAGACAATTCTGAGCCTTGCAGTATGATATCAGTGTTTCTTAAAGATGAGGGTCCTACTTTATTTTGCTATTGCTTACTCTGTAGCATAGTGACACTTCCAGACATGTTATTACCTTCTGTATCATCATAGCCAGTCTCTTCCTAGTAGAAAGCTGTTAAGATTTCTAGCAAGTCCGCGTCAATGTGATCCTCCAGCAGCCCTCGTCACTGGATGGATTCAGAGCATAGAAAGCATGAAGCCCTGACTCAGGTCCTCAGGTTACTCCTGATTGGACAGGAATCACCCCTGGAAATAAAGATCTCCTTTTTCAGTACTGTGGTTTTTAGAAGTCAATGATTAAGCTCCATTGATAGCTCAGTTGTAGAGTGGAGGACTGTAGAAACAGTAAGTATTTAGGGATAGAAAATGAGGAAATCCAAAGTGAATACACTTATGGGAATTTGTAGGAATCCACTATTATGAGGACTTGAAGATTCTTTCAGTCTTTTGAGGATGTGGTTATATGTCAAGTATAGTCAAAACACAACTGCAATGACTATTTTCTCACCCCGCCTCCCTCTCTCTCACTTTGTCTCACACATATTTTGTCAGTAACTTGAAGATTTTACCTCTGTGACCCAGATTTTCAGCTTTGGCTTTCAAGGAGTTAATTTATTAGTTAGGTACTGCTCTTTCAATTTTGGATTCAATATCACAAGGGAATGAAAGAATTTGGATATACACAATAAACAGACCTGGCCAAAATAAGAAATATAACTTTATTTTCCTAGTCACATATTTTAAAACTCTGCATTAAGTATCACGTGTATTATCAATTTAAAACATTTAGTCTGCAGTAACATAAAATGAAATTTTTATGCAGCCCTTAGTCTTGTATGTTCCTAGGATATTATAGGGATTAGAAAACTATGGGCCGCATTTGGCCTGCAGCATATTATATAGCCTGTCAGCTAAGAATGATTTTTGCATTTCTAGATGTTTGGGAAAAAATAAAAGAAAAATCATGTTTTATTACACAGGAAAATTATATGAAATTCAAAATTTAGCATCTATAAATAAAGTTTTATTGGAACATTTGGTTATTGCCTATGTCTGCTCTCACACTATAATGTTAGTTGATTAGTTGCAACCAAGACCATATGGCCTGCAAAGCCTAAAATATTTACTACTGGTCCTTTACAGAAAACATCTGTCAAAGCCTGGAATAATGGAAGCTTTTATTTATAGCTGCCTCTCCATCTTAATTTGGCATCATTCACTCTTTTCTCTGCTGGCTCTTCCTCTAACTTCCTGAGAAGATTATCTTTTCTCCTTAGACATGTTACTATTTTCCCTGAGTTGGCTCATGTTAACTCTTTGTTCTGTCATTTTTAAAAAAGGGTGGGGAAAAGAAAGAAAAATGACCAGATTCCCTGTGCTTTGAGGGGACATAGAATCAGAGCTGTAATTGAAAGGTACATTCAGATTTAGACACTCTCTATCAGATCTGGGCTATCCTAACATTTTCTGTGTCTTGAAAAAGTGAAACATTTTCTCCTTTCATTCTCCTGCTTTGTAAGGCATGCCTAGCAGCTTATCAGTTGTTCAATAGTTTTGTTTCAGAGAACTCGGAAGTTACACCTTGCAAGATAATTAGAGAATACGATAACAATCTAGCAGTCATTTAAGAGGTCCCTTAGGATGCATAGTGATCCATCCTTTATATTTCTTTGTGGTTTAAGATATAGTTTTACCAACAACAAGAATTTACTGTATAGCACAGGGAACTATATATATTCAATATCTTACAATAGACTATAATGGAAAAAATTGGAAAAAAGAATACACACACACACTCACACATACACACACATATACATGTAACTGAATCATTTTGCTATTTGTCTGGAACTAACACAATATTGTAAGTCAACTATACTTCAATTTAAAGAAAGATATAGTTTGCCATTTGATATAGGACTACTTACTAACCTATCATTTTCTAGCAGATATTTTAGTGATATGATTTCTTATCATCCAGATACTGCCTGTCCTAAAAGTCATGTTTAATTGAAATGAATCTTGTTTCCTGGAGAAATCAGCATGGCATAGACGCTTTGCTATTTCTAAACTCCCTTTGAATTTATCTATAGCGCAGTAAAACTAGGAATAAGAAGCAATATGGCCACACTCAGCCACATCTTCCTTAGGTATTTCAACCACAGGAATAGTGATGGAGCTGTGAAAGCACTTCTGTAAGTGTTCTGAATTTAAATATGTGCAGTGTGTTAATTATTACTCTATTTATAGAATGCTTTTTTAGCTCACATACATTTTGAAGAAAAAGATAAGCTTACTGTATGGTATTTTTAAATGTATTGCATCCCCAACAAATGTTAGATAGTGGGTCAATTTTTATAGCACAATGGCTATTTTAAAGTACAAGTAACATCGACTGTTTTTCTTGAGTATGTTCATATTCCTAAAGTTTATAAATGTATCTTTCATTTCTATTACAGGATTGTAGTAAAAAATAAAAAAACCCAAAGTCCAATGCAAATAAAATATTTGTGATGGTGAAAGATTAATTACTAAAGTGCTTTATAGTACTCTCCAGTACTGAATTTACATACTTGTTTCTTATCTGCCTCCCTCATTAGAATATAAGTTTTCTTAGTGGGAATTTCAGCCTATTCACTCTGTTCCCATCACCCAGAGTCATGCTTGATACATAGTAGGTACCCAATAAATATTGAATGACAGAACAATAAAGCATTAGTCTGTAAAAACTGGAATAGTAAAATTAACATATAGGATGATATGAATTCTCTGCAGAAATTACTTTAAATGTCTTAATAATTCCAAGTTGAAAAAAGGATGGGAAAACCATAGTCCATTTTGACAGTAAGAGGAACCTGCCATTTTTTTTGGTGATAGTAACATTTGAACAAAGAATGTGTTTACACAGAAGTCAGGAAAAGGGAGTGTGTAGGTAGGAATTTGTCCATGTTTCATTTACCTTTAAGGAAGAAATGCTCTTAACAGAGGACTAGACTAAATAGACCACAGCCCCTTACCAATAGACTTGGACTTGATTGACTGGACTCCTTGACTTTTCTACAAATAAATAAATAATATTATATTTAACTATGCTGCTGCTGCTGCTGCTGCTGCTAAGTCGCTTCAGTCGTGTCCGACTCTGTGCGACCCCAGAGACGGCAGCCCACCAGGCTCCCCGGTCCCTGAGATTCTCCAGGCAAGAACACTGGAGTGGGTTGCCATTTCCTTCTCCACACACACACACACACACACACACACACACATATATATATATATATCAGTACTTAACTGTATATAAGCACAACTTATGTGTGGAAAGGTGATGCAAGAAAACTTTGGGGAAGCACAAAATTAGGGAGATTGAGAAAGTCTAAGGATCACTGAGAGGCTGGCCAGGGGTGGTCCTTGGCAAGGCTGTAAACAGGGGAGGGGGCAGGTCTGGTAGGGGGAGCAGTGACGTTTCCAGAGACCTGCCTTCAAGTGACAGTCTTGTCCCAGGTCCCCGCCATCCAGTTAGAACTTAGCGGTGGCTTGGCTTCTCCAGGGATAAATGCTTGGCCCATTTTGGGAGATGATGATCTATAAGAACCATTTAGAAGACTACCAGGGCTGTGTGTGTGTGTGTGTGTGTGTGTGTGTTTAATGATCAGCTAATTCATCAATTAAAAATTTTGTGGCATGCAGGATCTTACCATGCAGTGGTCCCATAGGGAAACCCACTCATTAATTAAAATACTGCTCATCTGAGGGTGGCATTTAAGAACTGGTCATTCAGCAACCTGAGCAGCCCTGGTGGTCTTAGATTGCCAGAGGTGGAATCTGAGACACGAACAACAGGCTGAAACGACTTTGGAGTGACTCCTGGAGCAGTTAAGCTCACAAGCAGCAAACGGGTCCACTCTACAATTTCACTAGTGATTTTTATCCGTGACAAATTCAGCTTAAAATGGGAAACAGAATCTCTCAAAACCAGAAATGAGGGGTTTCAGAAAGCCACCCTCTGACTAAGACCCCAGCCAGATTCCTGTACAGTATGTACGGAGCTCATACTTGCAAGGCTTCCTGGGTAGCTCAGCTGGTAAAGAATCTGCCTGCAATGCAGGAGACCCCAGTTCAATTCCTGAGTCAGGAAGCTCCCCTGAAGAAGGGATAGGCTCTTCACGGCAGTATTCTTGGGCTTCCCTGGTAGCTCAGATGGTAAAGAATCAGCCTGCAATGCTAGAGACCTGGGTTCAGTCCTTGGGTTGGGAGGGTCTCCTGGAGGAGGGCATGGCAACCTATTCCAATATTCTGGTCTGGAGAATCCCCATGGACAGAGGAGCCCACTGGGCTACAGTCCATGAGGCTGCAAAGAGTCGGACACAAGTGAGTGACTCAGCACCCAGAATGTATATAAATCTGGTAAGGGTTCTGAAACTGACCACCTTTAAGCATGGTGCTTTGATTGCTCTCATTTTGCTAAAATGTCACATCCAACCAGAGGCTAATCAGCTTTCTCAGGTTAGAGTTCTGTCTTGCTACCCTTTAATCTTCCAGAGGCCAGAGATCTCCACAGTCTAATATATTATTGTTATTATCTTAGTAAGATTAAGGTAGGTTAGGCTGTAATAACTAAAGAACAAAAACTATGTCAGATATTCTCTTCTCAATATTGTGTTATCTCAGATTTTGGTTTTGCTCTGTATGAAGGCTTTTGAATAAGAATTTGATTTTTTTACATACAGTTTTCTAGATTACTATTTATTCTTCAGTGAACTCCTAATTTGTGTCTTTCAAGTTTTCAAGTCTACAGGCATAGAGATGTTCATAATATTCCTTTAATATTAGTTTCCAAAAAGGAAGTAAAACTAATACTCCCTAATTTTTCCATGTATGGCTAATTTATGTCCTTTTGTTCTTTAATAAGTGGCTAGATATTTATCAATTTTATTATATTTAAAGAACCTACTTTTGCTTTCATTAACTTTTCCCTTTATTCTTCTGCTTTATATTTTATTGACTTATTTTTATTACTTATTTTCTTCTACTTTGTGTTTAATGTTCTGTAGATGTTTTAGTTTAAGTAAAAACTAAGATAATTCATTAGGCACATTTTTTGTTTTCTAATAAAAACACCTAACATTGTGAATTCCCCTCTAAGTACTTTTTTGATGTGAGCCAGAAGAGTTGATGTTTTCATTTTGATACACTGTAAAATATTTTCTAATATTTATTGTGATACCCTTTTTTGACTTGAGGATTATTTAGTAGTATATATATTTTTTAATTTTAATTTTTTAAATATAAATTTACTTATTTTAATTGGAGGTTAATTACTTTACAATATTGTTTTGGTTTTGCCATACATCAACATGAATCTGCCACAGGTATACATGTGTTCCCCATCCTGAACCCCCCTCTCTCCTCCCTCCCCGTACCATCCCTCTGGGTCACTCAGTGCACCAGCCCCAAGCATCCAGTATCATGCATTGAACCTGGACTGGCGACTTGTTTCATATATTTTTTAAAATTCCTAAATGTATATATAGTGTGTGTATATATATATATATATATATGCACAATGGAAATATATCATTTTATTAAACTTAACATACTCATTAACTTCTAACAACTTTATTGTGGCCAGACAGCTATATGTATAATTTTGATCTCTTTAAATTTATTCAGATTTTCCTTATGGACCAAAATATATTCTATCCTGGTCAGTATTCACAGTGAACTTGGAAAAGGTGAAGTTTTGATTGTTCTTGTCTAGAAATTTCGATTGTTAAGAGATCAAGTTGGTTGAGAGTGTCTTCTACATTCTTATGGAAATTTTTGTCTATTTTTTGTGTCATTTAAGGAGATCAGTCCTGGGTGTTCATTGGAAGGACTGATGTTGAAGCTGAAACTCCAATACTTTGGCCACCTCATGCGAAGAGTTGACTCATTGGAAAAGACCCTGATGTTGGGAGGGATGGGGGGCAGGAGGAGAAGGGGACGACAGAGGATGAGATGGCTGGATGGCATTACTCACTCGATGGACATGAGTTTGGGTAAACTCCGGGAGTTGGTGATGGACAGGGAGACCTGGAGTGCTGCGATTCATGGGGTCCCAAAGAGTCAGACACGACTGAGCGACTGAACTGACTGATCCATTACTGACAGAAAAAAGTTGAAATCTGCATGTTGAAATCTTGAACTCTAATTGTACTTTTGTCTATTTTTCTTTCAGTTTTTGTTTTATGGATTTTTAGTATCTCTTATTAGGTGCAAATATATTTAGGGACCTTATATCCTCTTCATTTATTCTTCTGTCATTAATCTGGTAATATTCCTTATCCTGAAACTTAAAAAAAATTATTGGATGTCTGTAAAACTTTTGATTTCCCCTTTATATTTGAATGAGGTCCTTGCTGGGTACAGTAATCTGGGCTGTAGGTTATTTTCTTTCATCACTCTAAGTATGTCTTGCCATTCCCTCCTGGCCTGAAGAGTTTCTATTGAAAGATCTGCAGTTATTCTTATGGGATTCCCCTTGTGTGTTATTTGTTGTTTTTCCCTTGCTGCTTTTAATATTTGTTCTTTGTGTTTGATCTTTGTTAATTTGATTAATATGTGTCTTGGGGTGTTTCGCCTTGGGTTTATCCTGTTTGGAACTCT
>SJXQ01011224.1:312251-408401 GCA_006408695.1 Aepyceros melampus | reverse complement strand
CTGCTTTTAATATTTGTTCTTTGTGTTTGATCTTTGTTAATTTGATTGATATGTGTCTTGGGGTGTTTCGCCTTGGCTTTATCCTGTTTGGAACTCTCTGGATTTCTTGGATTTGGGTGATTATTTCCTTCCTCATTTTAGCGACGTTTTCAACTATTATCTCCTCAAGGATATTTTCATGGTCTTTCTTTTGGTCTTATTCTTCTGGGATTCCTATAATTCGAATGTTGGAGCATTTCATATTGTCCTGGAGGTCTCTGAGATTGTCTTCATTTCTTTTAATTCGTTTTTCTTTTTTCCTTTCTGATTCATTTATTTCTACCATTCTATCTTCTATTTCACTAATCCTATCTTCTGCCTCTGATATTCTACTATTTGTAGCCTCCAGAGTGTTTCTGATCTCATTTATTGCATTATTCATTGTATATTGACTCTTTTTTATTTTTCTTCTAGGTCCTTATTAAACCTTTCTTGCATCTTCTCAATCCTTGTCTCCAGGCTATTTATTTGTGCTTCCATTTTGATTTCAAGATTTTGGATCAGTTTCACTATCATTATTCGAAATTCTTTCTCAGGTAGATTCCCTATCTCTTCCTCTTTTGCTTGGTTAAATCCTATCTTCTGCCTCTGATATTCTACTATTTGTTGCCTCCAGAGTGTTTCTGATCTCATTTATTGCATTATTCATTATATATTGACTCTTTTTTATTTCTTCTAGGTCCTTATTAAACCTTTCTTGCATCTTCTCAATCCTTGTCTCCAGGCTATTTATTTGTGCTTCCATTTTGATTTCAAGATTTTGGATCAGTTTCACTATCATTATTCGGAATTCTTTCTCAGGTAGATTCCCTATCTCTTCCTCTTTTGCTTGGTTTGGTGGGCATTTGTCCTGTTCCTTTACCTGCTGGGCATTACTCTGTCTCTTCATCTCGGTTTTATTGCTGTGTTTGTTGTGGTCTTTCTGTATTCTGGGATTTGTGGAATTCTCTTAATTATGGAGTTCCCTCCCTGTGGGTAGGGTTGTATCAGTGGCTTGTCAAGGTTTCTTGGTTAGGGATGCTTTTGTCAGAGTTCTGTTGGGTATGGCTGGATTTCTTCTCTTTGGAGTGCAATGAAGTGTCCAGAAATGAGTTAGGAGACGTCTATGGTTTTGGAGTAACTTGTGCTGCCTGTATATTGAAGCTCAGGGGTGTGGTCTTGTGTTACTCGTGAATTTGGGTGGTGTGTCTTGCTCTGGAACTTGTTGGCCCTTGGGTGGCGTTTGGTTTCAGTGTAGGTATGGAGGTGTTTGATGAGCTCCTATCAATTAATGTTCCCTGGGTTTAGGAGTTCTCTGATGTTCTCAGGATTTGGGCTTAAGTCTCCTGCTTCTGGTTTTCTTTTTTATTTTTACAGTAACCTCAAGGCTTCTCCATCTATATAGTACCAATGATAAAATATTTAGGTTAAAGATGAAGAGTTTCTCCACACTGAGGGACACCCAGAGAGATTCCCTGAGTTACACAGAGAAAGGGAGAGGGAGGGGGTAGTTAGAGGTGACTGGAATGAGATGAGGTGGGATCAAAAGAAGAGAGAGAAAGCTAGCCAGTAATCACTTTCTTATGTGCGCTTCTCAGTCTGGACTGCTCAGAGAGATCACTGAGTTATACAGGGAAGAGGAGAGGGAGGAAGTAGTCAGAGGTGGCCAGGAGGATAAATGAGAGAAATGAAAAAGAGGAGAGACAGAGCCACCCAGTAACCAGTTCTCTAAGTGTTCTTCATCATCTGGAACACACAGGGTTTCACAGAGTTGGGTAGAGAAGAGAAGGGAGAGGGAGGAGAGAGAGACAACCTGCTGGGGAGAAAGGAGAGTCCAAAAGAGGAGAGAGTGGTCAGGCCAGTAGTCTCACTCTCAGGTAAAATTGCATACTGAAGATTGGGCTTTTAAATGTAAAAAATTGACAACAAATACCAAAAAGCAAAGATTAAAAATTTGGAGTCAAGTTTGGATTTTCAAAAATACAATATTAAAGAAAAGAAGAAGAACAAGAAGAGAAGAAAGAAGAAAAAAAAAGTCACGTGAATTATTAAGGACCAACACCAACAGCCACTCAAAAAAAACAAACAAACAAAAAAATTGTGTATATATATATATGTATATATGGCATTTGCTTTAAAAATTGGGTCTTTTTTTTTTGAAAAGTGATAGTAGGTTATAAAAATTAAAATTAAAAGAGAAATAGAGGACTTTAAAAAAAAAGGAGAAGAAAAAGAAGGGAAGAAAAAACAAAACAAAACAAAACAAAAATCTTCCAAAATAATAATAATAATAATAAAAGAGAATGATCAAAAAAATAGTAAAGCTATTTCTGGCCCTTTCTCTGGTGTTGTAGGCAGTGTGGGGCCAATTCCAGGTTGGTTCCCTCTGTTTCACTGCTTCTGCTTGCTGGTCTCTTCAATGTCTGATTTCAGCCCTGACCCAAGGGGGGCAGTGGAAGTCACTTTTGTTTTCTTTTTTTTTTTTTAAGGCTCACTTGGTCAGTCGCACTGTGGGGAGGGAGAATTGCTGCTACCAAATAGCTCTGGCATGTATTCACAGTGTCTCAGCCCCGCTGGGCCTGCCCCTACACCTGGCACACAATGCTCAGTCTCTACATTTCTCCGCCAGGAACCATCGAGGCCAGCCCTCGGCTGCATGCACCTCCCTGGTCTAAGCCTCTCAGGCTCGGCGCCCAGGTAGTCGCAGATTCGATTGGGCCCGCGTTTTGTGCCCTTCCCAGGACCAAGTAGCTCAGGTGTTTGGCAAGCGCAGTCACAAGGCTTTTATCGCCTTTTCCTGCTGCTCAGTTTTCTGGGTGTACCCCTGCACCTTTATTCAGGCAAATTGTGACTGTCCAGCACTCCAAGAAGTCTTAGTTAGCAAAGAAGCCTGCTTGCAGTTTGGTCAGTAAAGTCCCTCCGGGGCTGCGATTGCCACGTTCCAGCCCTTACAGCTCTGGCTGCCTGTCGCTGGCGGGGGATGGTCTGCAGCCGGCCATTTCTGTTTCGTCCTTTGTTCTGTGCGTGGTCCTGGCGGTGTCTTATGTTTGAGCTTTTCAAGCCTGCTTGCAGTTTGATCAGCAAAGTCCCTCCGGGGCTGCGATTGCCACGTTCCAGCCCTTGCGGCTCTGGCTGCCTATCACTGGTGGGGGCTGGCGGGCAGCCAGCTATTTCTGTTCCGTCCTTTGTTCTGCGCGCGGTCCTGGTGGTGTCTTATGTTCAAGCTCTTCGCGTGGTAACTGTCCCACAGTCTGGTGTGCTAGCCTGAGTTAGTTCGCTCCAGTTACGCGCGGGCATTCCGGCCCGATTCTTAAGAAGTGCTGCCGCCTGTGTATCCCGCGACTCCTTGCCCAGCCCCCACTTGCTAGTGGCGGATGCAGGAGTCTGCTCTGCCTCTCCACCAGGGGAATCACCGCCGGGCTCGCAACCTGCTGGTCTGAATCACCATTCATTTTTCCTCCCTGCCATGTGCCTCCAAGACTCGCCACAGATTTGGCAGTGAGAGTGCTTCCCGGCGTTTGGAAACTTCTCTCCCTTTGAAACTCTTTTCCTGGGACAGGACTCCCTTCCCGGGATGGAGCTCCCTCCCCACCTCCTTTGTTTCTCTTTTCATCTTCTGTGTTTTTCCTACCTATTTTTGAAGACAATGTTCTGCGTTTCTTATGTCCTCTGCTCGCATTCAGACCCTGCCCTGTAGAATTTACCCAGCGTTGAGATGTTCTTTTGATGAATTTGTGCGGGAGAAAGTGGTCTCTCCGTCCTATTCCTCCGCCATCTTAGGTGCCCCCCTGTTTCACTCTCTTCTATTTCTGTTTCTTTCCTCTTTTTCTGGCTATAACTGATCTAAAATATATTTTTCTTTTTGATCTTATTTATAGGGCTTCCCTCATAGCTCAGTTAGTAAAGATTCTGCCTTCAATGCCAGATATCCCAGTTCGATTCCTGGGTCAGGAAGATCCACTGGAGAAGAGAAAGGCTACCCATTCCAGTATCCTTGGGCTTCACTTGTGGCTGAGCTGGTAAAGAATATGCCCGCAGTGTGGGAGACCTGGGTTTGATACCTGGGTTGGGAAAATCCCCTGAGAAGGGAAAGGCTACCAACTCCAGTATTCTGGCCTGGAGAATTCCATGGATTATACAGTCCATGGGGTCGCAATGAGTCGGACATGACTGAACGACTTTCATTTTCACTTTGTTTCTTTTTTTTAAATTTATTTTACTTTATTTTACTTTACAATACTGTGTTGGTTTTGCCATACATCAACATGAATCTGCCACAGATGTACATGAGTTCCCAATCCTGAACCCCTCTCTCATCTCCCTCCCCATACCATCTCTCTGGATCATCCCAGTGCACCAGCCCCAAGCATCCTGTATTCTGCATCAAAACTAGACTGGTGATTTGTTTCTTACATGATATTATACATGTTTCAATGCCATTCTCCCAAATCATCCCACCCTCTCCCTCTCCCACAGAGTCCAAAAGTCTGTTCTATATATCTGTGTCTCTTTTGCTGTCTCACATACAGGGTTATCATTACCATCTTTCTAAATTCCATATATGTGTGTTAGTATACTATATTGGTGTTTTTCTTTCTGGCTTACTTTAATAAATGCCTATCAGTTGAATGAATGAGATTGTATTGTAACTGAGAAAAAAAAAAAAAAACCCTCATACTGTGCTGAGATATATCTGGGAAATTAATTAAGTCTCTTAAGAACCTAATTAACCTACTCTCTAAAATTAGACCCCAAGCCCAAGAGTCAGCATCAGCAAAGTTAATTTTTCTGAGCCATTAGAATGTGCCAAGTATTCTGCTAGGTTATCTGATTTAATTCTCACAATACAAACTTATGAGGTCATTACTGTTACAGTCCAAAAGGTGCAAAGACAGAAAGGGTACATAACTTACCTGAAGTCACAAGGGTAAGTGGAGGAGCCAGAATTCAAACCCAGAAAATCTGATTCCAGGGTCACTGTATCTTATTAAATTTGGAGGCTGCTTAGTCTCTGGAGTATGTGAAATATTATGTTTGGCCTCAGTGGCTGTTTTTCTAGTTTAATGGAATGTTTTATTTATTTACACATGTAATTTAAGTAAATATGCAAGTAATTTTTTTTTTGCCCTAACTTTTAAAGGATACACAATTGTATACATCTTCACACAGAAGAACTGTACAAAAAAGATCTTCATGACTCAGATAGTCACAATGGTGTGATCACTCATTTAGAGCAAGACATCCTGGAATGTGAAGTCAAGTGGGCCTTAGAAAGCATCACTATGAACAAAGCTAGTGGAGGTGATGGAATTCCAGTTGAGCTGTTTCAAATCCTGAAAGATGACGTTGTGAAAGTGCTGCACTCAATATGCCAGCAAATTTGGAAAACTCAGCAGTGCCCACAGGAATAGAAGAGGTCAGTTTTCATTCCAATCCCAAAGAAAGGCAGGGCCAAACACTGCTCAAACTACTGCACAATTGCACTCATCTCACATGCTAGTAAAGTAATGCTCAAAATTCTCGAAGCCAGGCCTCAGCAATACATGAACTGTGAACTTCCTGATGTTCAAGCTGGTTTTATAAAAGGCAAAGGAGTCAGAGATCAAATTGCCAACATCCTTTGGATCGTGGAAAAAGCAAGAGAGTTCCAGAAAAAAACATCTATTTCTGCTTTATTGACTATGCCAAAGCTTTTGCCTGTGTGGATCATTTTGAAAGAGATGGAAAAATTTTGAAAGAGATGGGAATACCAGACCACCTGACCTGCCTCTTGAGAAATCTGTATGCAGGCCAGGAAGCAACAGTTAGAACTGGACATGGAACAACAGACTAGTTCCAAATAGGAAAAAGGAGTACGTCAAGGCTGTATATTGTCACCCTGGTTATTTAAATTATATGCAGAGTACATCATGAGAAATGCTGGACTGGAAGAAATACAAGCTGGAGTCAAGGTTGCTGGGAGAAATATCAATAACTTCAGATATGCAGATGATACCACCTTTATGGCAGAAAGTGAAGAGGAACTAAATAGCCTCTTAATGAAAGTGAAAGTGGAGAGTGAAAAAGTTGGCTTAAAGCTCAACATTCAGAAAACGAAGATCATGACATCTGGTCCCATCACTTCAAGGAAATAGATGGGGAAACAGTAGACACAGTGTCAGACTTCATTTTTTTGTGTTCAAAAATCACTGCAGATGGTGATTACAGCCATGAAATTAAAAGACGCTTAGTCCTTGGAAGAAAAGTTATGAGCAACCTAGATAGCATATTCAAAAGCAGAGACATTACTTTGCCGACTAAGGTCCGTCTAGTCAAGGCTATGGTTTTTCCTGTGGTCATGTATGGATGTGAGAGTTGGACTGTGAAGAAGGCTGAGTGCAGAAGAATTGCTGCTTTTGAACTGTGGTGTTGGAGAAGACTCTTGAGAGTCCCTTGGACTGCAAGGAGATCCAACCAGTCCATTCTGAAGGGGATCAACCCTGGAATTTCTTTGGAAGGAATGATGCTAAAGCTGAAACTCCAGTACTTTGGTCACCTCATGCGAAGAGTTGACTCATTGGAAAAGACTCTGATGCTGGGAGGGATTGGGGGCTTGAGGAGAAGGGGATGACCGAGGATGAGATGGCTGGATGGCATCACGGACTCGATGAACGTGAGTCTGAGTGAACTGCGGGAGTTGGTGATGGACAGGGAGGACTGGCGAGCTGCGATTCAGGGGGTCACAAAGAGTCGGACACGACCGAGCGACTGAACTGAACTGAGAAGCCCTTTCTAAGAAATAGTGAGCTTAGGATACTAGGGGCAAACAGGACTTAGAATTAAACTGAGGAATGTGGTATGCAGCCCAGACACTAGTGTGAGTTACACTGTATTCACAAGGACACATGAGAAAAAGTAGATAAGAGAATCTCTGAGGAAGGAACTGCTTTTGAGGGGCAACAATGATTTTTGGAGAAAAATAAATCTGGGTCTCTGGGAACTAAAAATATCAAACCTGTGACCTAATGCTTTTGTAAAAGTATAAAAGAGAATCATAAGCTTGAAATAAACAGGCAGTCCAAGAAAACTGAGAGGCTGCCTCAGTTTCTCTTGCCAACACCACCCACCCCTTCAGGCTGAATCCCTGCCTGCTGGAGCTGGACTCTGGAATATACAATATTTATTTCTCCTTCTGACTTCCTTCACTCTGTATGACAGATTCTAGGCTCATCCATAACACTACAAATGACCTAGTAGTGTTCTTTATCTTCATCTTAATCTCAGCTTTTAAAATGTGTAGTTTGCATTATATTGTTTCTCTGTCCTATTTCATCATCTAGCATGTACCTCTTTTTCTGACTTTCTATTTTTTATAGCTATGAAATATGTTATTTATAAAATACTACTTTAGGAACTGTTTAGCTCTTAGTGTTGGAACTATGGCATCTGAATTTCTGTAAACATTTTTCACAGTGTCAATGTACAAAATGAAAGACTTCTCAAAAGTCAAAACAATTCTCATGAGTAACAAATATATCAGCCAAGTGTGGAGATATTGATTTTAGGTACTCTGTGCTATACAAAGA
The DNA here is from genome assembly GCA_006408695.1 of Aepyceros melampus. Taxonomy (NCBI): domain Eukaryota; kingdom Metazoa; phylum Chordata; class Mammalia; order Artiodactyla; family Bovidae; genus Aepyceros; species Aepyceros melampus. The sequence continues at coordinate 400,818 of SJXQ01011224.1, read as the reverse complement.
AGAAGAGAAGGTGATGGCATCCCACTCCAGTACTCTTGCCTGGAAAATCCCATGGACAGCGGAGCCTGGTGGGCTGCGGTCCATGGGGTTGCGAAGAGTCGGACACGACTGAGAGACTTCCCTTTCACTTTACAGTTTCATGCATTGGAGAGGGAAATGGCAACCTACTCCAGTGTTCTTGCCTGGAGAATCCCAGGGATGGGGGAGCCTGGTGGGCTGCTGTCTATGGGGTCACACAGAGTCGGACACGACTGAAGTGACTTAGCAGAGAGAGCACTATACAAAATAGAAAACAGGGTCTCTTGACCCTAGCAATTCTTTTCCTTTCCTTCCCCTTGTCTCCTCCTTATTTCATTTTGGATTCTCCCTCTCTCTCTGTATGTACCTATGTGTATATATACGTACACACGCGCACACACACACACACACACACACACACATAGGCTTCCCTGGTGGCTCAGCAGTAAAGAACTCACCTGCGGTGCAGGAGCCATAGGAAATGTGGATTTGATCCCTGAGTTGGAAAGATCTCCTAGACGAAGGCAAGACAACCCACTCCAGTATTTTTGCCTAGAGAATTCCATGGATAGAGGAGCCTGGCAGGTACAGTCCATATGTTCACAAGGGTTGGACATGATTGAAGGAACAGCATGCACACATGAATGCATGTATACACACACACACACTCTCTCTCTCTCTCTCTCTCTCTCTCTCCAGCCAAGAAACTTCATTGTTGAAAGCAATTTCTGCAGCTGTTTTTAAAAATGAGTGTCTGAATTGCATGTTTTCTTCCTGGAAATTTTATTGCGGAAAATCTCTGATTTTAATTAAATGTTGTTTCTAGTCTTACTTATAATTTTCTTTTCAAAGGAAGGAATTGCTATTATTTTGTCTGTGCAAGGAACTTCTTCCTGAATTGTGAACTTTATATGTTGAAAAAAAATTGAGATGTGGTATGTTTTTCTGGATATAACTATTTCATGTGTAATATTTCACTCATTCTTACATGAGGAAAATCTAATTAAACTTATATCACTATTGCCTTGAGATAAACATATGATAATTCATCATTCCTTCACTCAGTTCCATAAGAAGCCAGGATGCATTGGGTAATGTTTGTTTTAAATTTCATGTACTTAGGAAAAAAAAATGTATTTAAAAGCAAAACAGTTTAGGAGAACCAAGAATAACAGAGCTACTCTTAGTATCTTTCCTTCTTATTTCACCTCTAGTTGAAGGAAGGTATCATTTGAAAGTATTCAAATTTTTGTAAGTGATTGATCTGCTTGAACTGTTTTGACTAAATTGTCTAGGACGATAAAACAAATCAGTTAACCTAAGTGATTGACAGAATATTTAACCATCATATTTTTAGATATAGCCTAATTTCTAGCAATATTTCTAGATGTATGTTTTATAGTATATACTACTATTAATACTGTTATGATTAGAAATATTTTGATACCATTAAAACTCTAATTATATCACTTGTATTTTTGAGCTCATTCTTATGTTTTCTGACTTCTTCAATATGTTATTTCTTGTGTTTTTTTCTTCCTTTCAGAGAAAATTCCTTTTTTTTTCCTTTTCTTTTACACTTGATTTATTCTTTTCTCTTCTTGGGTTATGCTCTTGTTCTTCAAAGTCCTCTTTTATTTCACTGGCGCATCTTTGATTACAGATTTTCTGCTTGTGCTTTAAGAACTTGTGTGACTGTCATTCAATTTATATGTTCAGATTTGCAATATAGCACAACAGGCAATAAAAGACTTTGATGCATCTATTATTAATAGATAAAAACTAAAAGACGCCAAGGAAACCCAAAAACATGAGCTTCTGTGGTAGTTTGTATCAAATAAGTCATGAAGGTTAAAAACCAATAATAGATGTTACAGGAATAAGGTGAGTCTGTCAACTCAAGAAACCTAGATCTAAACACTTCTATGCAAAGAGAGCATTACAGAGGAGTTTCTATTGCATTAACAAAGCATAGTATTATTTATGCACATGTTAAAATACAAAACTTTTTTATTTCAATAAACTGATTGGACCCCAAAATCCAATATTCATTTCTTCTACCATAACAGAAACCTCCAACTTTAGATAGGCACATGACCGACCCAAATATAAACAATATTATCCCTTTTAGGGAAGCAGAATCAAGTGTCGCTCCATGACATATAATGAAATTTAAGGGAAACTGGTTTAGGTAACTTTTGAAAGGTGTACTTACAGAGATGTGTCTTCCTGTTGTCTGGCTATGGAACAGTTAGTTTGGACCATGAAGTGAAAGTCTTCAAGGTTAATGGTACAAGACAGAAGAAGCTGTGATCCTGGGTGATTGTGGAATTGCTAAACCAGGAGAAGACTGTTCTGGTTATACAGGAAGTAAATACATTTCTACATTGCTTAAGTTATTCCTCATTTTTAGTTTTCTGTAGCTTTCAGATAAGCTTAATTCTAGTAAATATAAGCTGTTACTTTTCACAGTAAAAACTGACATTTTTAAACTATTTTGCTTTGGAATATTTTGTGTAGGTAAGTTCCACTTTTCATGCTGTTCATGGGGTTCCCAAGGCAAGAATACTGAAGTGGTTTGCCATTCCCTTCTCCAGTCAAAGCTATGGTTTTTCCGGTAGTCATATATGATGTGAGAGTTGGACTGTGAAGAAAGCTGAGCACTGAAGAATTGATGCTTTTGGACTGTAGTGTTGGTGAAGACTCTTAAAAAACCCTTGGACTGCAAGGAGATCCAACCAGTCAATCCTAAAGGAAATCAGTCAAGAATATTCATTGGAAGATCTGATGCTTAAGCTGAAATTCCAATGCTTTGGCCACCTGATGGCAAGAACCGACTCGTATGAAAAGACCCTGATGCTGGGAAAGATTGAAGGCAGGAGGAGAAGGGGTTGACAGAGGTTGAGATAGTTGGATGGCATCACCAACTCGATGGACATGAATTTGAGTAAGCTCTAGGAGTTGGTGATGGATAGAAAAGCCTGACGTGCTGCAGTCCATGGAGTCACAAAGAGTCAGACACTGCTGAGCAACTGAAGTTCCACTTCTTCAGTTTGTATTCCTGTACTGCGAGACACATCACTGTGAAAATACTGGAGTAGGTAACAGCTCAGAAAGGCCTCCTTTAATTTCCAGCAACAGAGCACAAGACAAGTGGGCTTTGTCCCTTTGTTCATTTTGTAGGCCCTTCCCTCAATATGCTGTAACTCTATTCTTTTCATTATATTCTCCTTAGTTTGCATGCTCCCCAGCTTCCATGACCTAAACCTGGAGCCAATTCTAGAAATCTTCACATCCCTTAATTACACCTTCCCATGTGTAATCCACTGCTATCAATTCTACCTGTGAAGCACGAGTCCTTTGTGTCCCTGACTCCCCATCGCTATTTTCACATTTGCCCTCTCCAGCAACAGCGCTCCCCCCTTTGTAGTTGGAGCCTTTTCGTCTCCACCCTGCATTGCTGTTGTCATCACCTTGAAGAGATTAATGCCTGTTGTCATGGTGCTTTCCTACTCAGAATTCCTCTGATTTCTCATTATCCCCTGCAGTGATTACATACTATATTCTCATGAGCCATAGGGTCCACAGAAGTGTCTCCATTGTCCTTGGTGTTGATTCCATTATAGATGAGGCAGGGCTTTGGCCACCCTGTCTTCTTCCACCATGCACACCTTTGCACAAGGTCTAATCCCCAGGAATGTATTCTGCAGCAGCTTGTATGGTCATGTATCTGTTGGGATTTTTTCTTTCACCTTGAAAAATCATAATTTCCATACAAAATATTTTGTTAGAAGATGAGCCATTTCTTTTAATATTTCAACATTATTTTCTCTGAGTTGTATATTGAATTTTCTCATAATATTATTTTAATGTACAACTTTTATTCTTTTACTATTAATAACTCTTTTCAGAAAGTATCCATTTTATTCATTAAAAAAAACACCTTAGAGGTGGCTCAGGTGGTAAAGAATCTGCCTGCAATGCGGGAGACCTGGGTTCAATCACTGGGTTGAGAAGATCCCCTGGAAAAGGGAATGGCTACCCACTTCAGTAATTTTGGCTGGAGGATTCCTTGGATGGGGGAGCCTACCAGGCTCCCTGAGCCTGGTTGCTCCACTGAGCAACCAACACTTTCACACTTTCAACCTTAGGTTTTAGTAGCATTTTCCCCTTTTTTGTTCTTTCTTTCTTTCTTTCTTTTTAAATCTCACTTGATTTAAAATTGTTATTCCAGTTTTTTTTTGAGGTGTAATTTTTTTCTTATCCTACTTCTTTACATTAAATGAATCTAAATTTCTTCCTCCCTTCCTCCTTCCTTCTCTCTCTTCTTTTCATCTTTTTTCACTTTCAATAATTATATCATTTATGCCTATAGATTTTCCTTGTAACATATTACATAACATAGATTTTGGTATGAATCTGCTTTTAATTATTTTGTGTATGGTTGTAAATTTCATTTTAATTTTGATCCAGGAGTTATTTAGGGAACATATGGATTTCTAAGTATTAAAAGTTTATTGGTTATAAACTCAAGAATGTAGTCAGTAAAACTATATTTATTTTGGATATTTCATTTCCCTGATGTCCTTGTAATCTTTAATGGTGTCTCCCTTTTTGACCCAGTAAGGATATAATTGTATTTTTAATAGAGGGTTTTAACCCCTTTAGGTTTTTATAACTGATTATTTTTCAATTATGTTATAGAAATGCATAAATGTTGTTTTCTTTCTATATTGTTCTTCCTTGATCTTAAAAAAATACAAAGGAAAGGCTACTATTAATACTTCTCAACTGATGTGTTTTTAGCACTGCAGGAATTTTTTCTTTGGATTTAGAGGTAGAAGCATATATTGAATAGATTTTGTTCTCCTCCTTCTTTCTCCATTTTCTCTTGTATTCTCCCTCCCTTTCTTTTTGTATCTGTATCTCTATTTCTATCTCTTAACTCTCTCTCTCTCTCTCTCATCTGTGGGCTATAATGAATGTAACACCCACAACACTTTAATACTATTTTTAACTCAACATCTTGGTCACAAGTAATGAAATTGGCTGGAAAGAAGTGGGTAACTTAACCAATCTATGGGAATGCACGGGTACCCAGTGCAGATAATGAACATGAGCCAGAACAGTCTTTGTAGCCATGAAAAAACTGTTATGTGCTATTGTTGCTGCCTCTACTACAGGACACTTGTTACCCCTTACTTTCATTATAGGAATAAAGCTTTCTTGTTGCTATACTGTGAACTTTTTAGTTGTCATCATGATTAATATCAGGCTGTACATTGCCTCCTTAAGGTAAGATGCTAGATCGTGTTTCCATATCTTGGAAGCCTGGAGGGCATGGAGAAACCATTTGCTTTCTTGAATTCCTGCCTGTCATCAATCATACAAAGGGATGGAGGTTTAAATACTTGGAAAGTTGTTTGGATGCTGAATGAACACATAATAACAAGTTTCTAATGCATTTACACCTTTTGCCTTGCCCAATATGTTCTAAAAACATGCACATATTTGTGTGTGTGTGTGTGTGTGTGTGTGTGTGTGTGTGTATACTTGCCCTATATTTTTACTTACAACAAACAAACAAAAAACAGAAAAACTTCTATATAACATACTGCAACTTTTCTTTATATAATCCAAATTTGCTGAAACCATTTCTAATGGGAACCAATTCAAATTATAGATGTTTTCTGTGATATCTCTAAGTTTGGGATCTCTGAGTAATGTCCATTTATGTTCTAGTTTAAGTTTGTCCCACTAACAGTACTTTTCAGACATATATTAATTATGTTGCAGAGTTAACTATTGCTAGCACAATTAGAAGAAAAAGGAAAGAAAATATTAATCAGTTGCATGTCATATGCACACAGATTTTCACTTTCTTAGAGAATTTTTCACTCTCGTGTACGGCAATCACTAGGTCTGCATAGGGAAAAGCATTTTTTAATTGAATGAATCATTAGATTTGCATAAACAGATGGAGAAAACTCTTGATTCATGAATTTAGGGCTTCCATTTTTGTGAAAAAATAGTCCTATGTGTAAGTTATATTCTCAGATTATATGTCCATGGTATCAGTACTTGTCTTTGTAACTGGCAAAGAAATGCAAAAAAGCAAAATGGATGTCTGGGGAGGCCTTACAAATAGCTGTGAAAAGAAGAGAGGCAAAAAGCAAAGGAGAAAAGGAAAGATATTAGCATCTGAATGCAGAGTTCCAAAGAATAGCAAGAAGAGATTAGAAAGCCTTCCTCAGCGATCAATGCAAAGAAATAGAGGAAAAGAACAGAATCAGAAAGACTAGAGATCTTTTCAAGAAAATTAGAGATACCAAGGGAACATTTCATGCAAAGATGGGCTCGATAAAGGACAGAAATGGTATGGACCTAACAGAAGCAGAAGATATTAAGAAGAGGTGGCAAGAATACATGGAAAAACTGTACAAAAAAGATCTTTATGACCCAGATAATCATGACGATGTGATGGCTAATCTAGAGCCAGACACCTTGGAATGTGAAGTCAAGTGGGCCTTAGAAAGCATCACTAAGAACAAAGCTAGTGGAGGTGATGGAATTCCAGTTGAGCTGTTTCAAATCCTGAAAGATGATGCTGTGAAACTGCTGCACTCAATATGCCAGCAAATCTGGAAAACTCAGCAGTGGCCACAGGAAGGGAAAAGGTCAATTTTCATTCCAATCCCAAAGAAAGGCAATGCCAAATATGCTCAAACTACCGCACAATTGCACTCATGTCACATGCTAGTAAAGTAATGCTCAAAATTCTCCAAGCCAGACTTCAGCAATACATGAACCGTGAACTCCCTGATGTTCAAGCTGGTTTTAGAAAAGGCAAAGGAACCAGAGATCAAATTGCCAACATCCGCTGGATCATGGAAAAAGCAAGAGAGTTCCAGAAAAACATCTATTTCTGCTTTATTGACTATGCCAAAGCCCTTGACTTTGTGGATCACAAGAAACTGTGGAAAATTCTGAAAGAGATGGGAATACCAGACCACCTGACCTGCCTCTTGAGAAATCTGTATGCAGGTCAGGAAGCAACAGTTAGAACTGGACATGGAACAACAGACTGGTTCCAAATAGGAAAAGGAGTACGTCAAGGCTGTCTATTGTCACCCTGCTTATTTAACTTATATGCAGAGTACATCATGAGAAATGCTGGACTGGAAGAAACACAAGCTGGAATCAAGATTGCTGGGAGAAATATCAATAACTTCACATGTGCATATGATACCACCCTTATGGCAGAAAGTGAAGAGGAGCTAAAAAGCCTCTTGTTGAAAGTGAAAGAGGAGAGTGAAAAAGTTGTCTTAAAGCTCAACATTAGAAAACGAAGATCATGGCATCTGGCCCCATCACTTCATGGGAAATAGATGTGTAAACAGTAGAAACAGTGTCAGACTTTATTTTTTTGGATTCCAAAATCACTGCAGATGGTGACTGCAGCCATAAAATTAAAAGATGCTTACTCCTTGGAAGAAAAGTTATGATCAACCTAGATAGTGTATTCAAAAGCAGACATTACTTTGCGGACTAAGGTCTGTCTAGTCAAGGCTATGGTTTTTCCTGTGGTCATGTATGGATGTGAGAGTTGGACTGTGAAGAAGGCTGAGCGCCAAAGAATTGCTGCTTTTGAACTGTGGTGTTGGAGATGACTCTTGAGAGTCCCTTGGACTGCAAGGAGATCCAACCAGTCCATTCTGAAGGAGATCAACCCTGGGATTTCTTTGGAAGGAATGATGCTAAAGCTGAAGCTCCAGTACTTTGGGCACCTCATGCGAAGAGTTGACTCATTGGAAAAGACCCTGATGCTGGGAGGGATTGGGGGCAGGAGGAGAAGGGGACGACAAAGGATGAGATGGCTGGATGGCATCACTGACTCAATGGATGTGAGTCAGGGAACTCTGGGAGTTGGTGATGGACAGGGAGGCCTGGCGTGCTGCGATTCATGGGGTTGCAAAGAGTCGGACACGACTGAGCGACTGAACTTAATTACTTACTTTGTAACTGATTTTCATCAGCTTATAAACTGTTATATGTCTCTGTAAATGGACTGTCAAAGAAAGAAGCAGTACAGTGCATGTTAACATAGCACTAGTGAGCTGAGAGAGGATATTGTGTGTAGGTGCATGAATAAGAGCAGCAAATCCAAATCCTGGTTAAGTCTATATTCCAGTGAGGGGAAAAAATAAATATGTGTGTGTGTGTGTGTGTGTGTGTGTGTGTGTGTGTGTGTGTATATATATATATATATATATTGCCTTAGGAGGGATGACATATAACCCATCAGTTCACTACAGTCCCTCAGTTGTGTCCGACTCTTTGAGATCCAATGGACTGAAGCATGCCAGGCCTCCAGTTCACACAAATTCATGTCCATCGAGTTGGTGATGACATTCCAACCGTCTCATCCTCTGCCATGCCCTTTAGCTCCTGATTTCAATCTTTCCCAGCATCAGGGGCTTTTTACATGAATCAGTTCTTCCCATCAGGTGGTCAAAATATTGGAGTTTCAGCTTCAGCATCAGTCCTTCCAATGAATATTCATGACTGATCTCCTTTAAGAAGAACTGGTTGAACCGCCTTGCAGTCCAAGGGACTCTCAAGAGACTTCTCTAACACCACAGTTCAAAAGCATCAATTCTTTGGTGCTCAGCTTTCTTTATAATCAAGCTCTCACATTCATACATGACTACTGGAAAACCATAGATTTGACTAGATGGACCATTGTTGGTGAAGTAGTGTCTTTGCTTTTTAATATACTGTAGAAGTTGGTCATATCTTTTCTTCCAAGGAGCAAGTGTCTTTTAATTTAATGGCTGCAATCACCATCTGCAGTGACTCTGGAAACCCCCAAAATAAAGCCTATCACTATTTCCACTGTTTCCCCATCTATTTGAAATGAAGTGATAGGATAGGATGTCATGATCTTAGTTTTCTGAATGTTGAGTTTTAAGCTAACATTTTTGCTCTCCTCTTTCACTTTCATCAAGAGGCTCTTTAGTTCTTCTTCACTTTCTGCCATAATGGTGGTGTCATCTGCATATCTGAGGTTATTGTTATTCTCCTGACAATCTTGATCCCAGCTTGTGCTTCATACAGCCAGCACTTCTCATGATGTATTCTGCATGTAAGTTAAAGAAGAAGGATGACAATATAATCTTGATGTACTCCTTTCCCTATTTGGAACCAGTCTGTTGTTACATGTCCAGTTATAACTGTTGCTTCCTGACCTGCATACAGATTTCTCAAGAGGCAAGTCAGGTGGTCTGGTATTCCCTCTCTTGAAGAATTTTCCACAGTTTGTTGTGATCCACACAAGTCAAAGGCTTTGGCATTCTCTATAAAGCAGGAATAGATGTTTTTCTGGAACTCTCTTGCTTTTTCAATGAGCCAAAGGATATTGGCAATTTGATCTCTGGTTCTTCTGCCTTTTCTAAATCAAGCTTGAACATCTGGAAGTTCATGGTTCATGTACTGTTGAAACATGGCTTGGGAAATTTTGAGCATTACTTTACTAGTGTGTGAGATGAGTGCAACTGTGCAGTAGTTTGAGCATTGCTTGGCATTGCCTTTCTTAGGGATTGGAATGAAAACTGACCTTTTCTAGTCCTGTGACCACTGCTGAGTTTTCCAGATTTGCTGGCATATTGAGTGCAGCACTTTCACAGCATCATCTAAGGATTTGAAACAGCTCAATTGGAATCCCATCACTTATACTAGCTTTGTTCGTAGTGATGCTTCCTAAGGCCCACTTGACTTCATCTTCCAGGATTTCTGGCTCTAGGTGAGTGGTCATACCATCATGATTACCTGGGTCATGAAGATAATTTTTGTATAATTCTTCTGTGTATTCTTGCCACCTCTTCTTAATATCTTCTGCTTTGTTAGATCTCTGCCATTTTTCTCCTTTACTGTGCCCATCTTTGCATGAAAATGTTGCCTTGGTATCCAAAAGTTTCTTGAAGAGATCTCTAGTCTTTCCCATTCTATTCTTTCACTCTATTTCTTTGCACTATTCACTGAGGAAGGGTTTCTTATCTCTCCTTGCTATTCTTTGGGACTCTGCATTCAAATGGGCATATCTTTCCTTTTCTCCTTTGCTTTTCACTTCTCTTCTATTCACAGCTATTTGTAAGGTCTCCTCAGACAGTTTTGCTTTTTTGCATTTCTTTTTCTTGGGGATGGTCTTGATCCCTGTCTCTGTACATGGACCTCCATCCATAGTTCTTCAGGTACTCTGTCAGATCTAATCCCTTGAATCTATTCCTCACTTCCTTATATAATCATAAGGGATTTGACTAGGTCATACTTGAATGGCCTAGTTGTTTTTCCTACATGCTTCCATTTAAGTGTGAATTTGGCAATAAAGAGTTCATGATCTGAGCCACAGTCAGATACCAGTCTTCATTTTGCTGATTGTATAGAGCTTCTCCATCTTTGACTGCAAATAATATAATCAATCTGATTTCAGTATTGACCATCTGGTGATGTTCATGTGTAGAGTCTTCTCTTGTGTTATTGGAAGAAGGAGTTTGCTATGACCAGTGCATTCTCTTGGCAAAACTCTGTTAGCCCTTGCCCTGCTTCATTCTGTACTCCTAGGCCAAATTTGCCTGTTACTCAAGGTATCTCCTGAAATGCTACTTTTGCATTCCAGTCCCCTATAATGTAAAGGACATCTCTTTTGGGTGTTAGTTCTAGAAGTCTTTGTAGGTCTTCATAGAATCATTCAACTTCAGCTTCTTCAGCATTACTCGTTGGGGCACATACTTGGATTACTGTGATATTGAATGGTTTGCCTTGGAAATGAACAGATATCATTCTGTCGTTTTTGAGATTCCATCAGAGTACTGCTTTTTGGACTCTTTTGTTGACTATGATGGCTAATCCATTTTTTCAAAGGGATTCCTCCCCACAGTAGTAGATATAATGGTCATCTGAGTTAAATTCACCCATTCCAGGCCATCTTATTTCTATGATTCCTAAAATGTTGATGTTCACTCTTACCATCTCTTGTTTGAACACTTCCAATTTGTCTTGATTCATCAACCCAACATTCCAGGTTCCTATGTAATATTGCTCTTTACAGCATTAGACTTTCCTTCTATCACTAGTCATATCCACAGCTGGGTATTGTTTTTGCTTTGGCTCTATCTCTTCATTGTTTCTGGAATTCGTTCTCCACTGATCTCCAGTAACATATTCGACACCTGCCAACCTGGGGAGTTCATCTTTCAGTGTCCTATCTTTTTCCTTTTTCATAGTGTTCATGGGGTTCTCAAGGCAAGAATACTGAAACGGTTTGCCATTCCGTTCTCCAGGGACCACGTTTTATCAGAACTCTCTAACATGAATCCCCCATTTTGGGTTGCCCTATAGGGCATGGCTCATGGTTTCACTGAGTTAGACAAGGCTGTGTTCCATGTGATCTGGTTAGTTTTCTGTGATTGTGTTTTTCAGTCTGTCTGCCCTCTGATGGAGAAGGATGTGAGGCTTATGGAAACTTCCTGATGGGAGAAACTGATTGAGGGGTAACTGGGTCTTGTTCTGATGGGCAAGGCCATGTTCAATGAATATTTAATCCAGTTTTCTGTTGATGGGTAGATCTGTGTCCCCTCCCTATTATTTACCTGGGTGTTCTCTCCCTATTATTTACCTGGGGCCAGACTATCCTGGAGGTAATGAAGATAATGGTGACCTCCTTCAAAAGGTCCCATGCATGTACTGTTACACTCAGTTCTCCTAACCCTGCAATAGGCTACCACTGACCCACGCCTCTGCCAGAGACTCCTGGATACTGCCTTGTCAATCTCTTATGAGGTCACTCCTCCTTTCTCCTGGGTCCTGGTGTGCAGAAGGTTCTGTTTGTGCCCAACAAGAGTCTATTTCCCCAGTCCTGTGTAAGTTCTGGCAGCTTGATGGTGGGGTTAATGGCAACTTCCTCCAAGAGGGCTTATGTCAAACCCAAGTCTGTTGCACCCAGAGCTCCTGCCCCATGTGGCAGCCCACTGTTGACCCGTACCTCCACAGGAGACACTCAAACACAGTTATGTCTCAGTCTCTGTGTGATGGTGCACATAAGGTAAGTTTGAGCTCTCTGAGCATCTCTGGCAGAAATGGGGTTTGATTCTAAATGCAAATTCACCCCTCCTACCATCTTGCTGGGCCTTCTCCTTTGCCTTTGGGTGTGGGGTATCTCCACACAGCCATTCCAGTGCCATGCAGTTACCACTTGAATGCCTCACATTTTGCTGGGGCTTCTCTGCCCTTGGACTTGGCGTATCTCTCACGGTCGCTCCAGTGCTGCACAGCCACATATGTAACCCATATGTCACCAAAATGTTAGCTAGTCCCTAAAACGTGGTCACCCAAAGTATTTTAAATTTACTGGCAAAATAGTCTGACAGCAGTGGTTGCAGACCAAGTCATACTTGGTATGGTTAATTCATGCTTCTGAGACGAGGCATGGCTTCTATTTCTTGGAGAATGTAGACTTTCTGCTCTTGAGTCCACTGAACAAGCCCTGTGTTAGGTGGGGGAGGCTGCCTAAAACCAAGAAGTGTGCCTTATTAAGAGGCATCTTCATCAGGGGCTTTCAATAAATATTTACATGACAAATAGTTCATATGAAAATTAATTTTATAATATTAGTTGAGCTTAGAAAATGCTATATAACTTGTTGGAAATTATAGAATTAATCATTATATGTACTAAGAACAGATTAGAAATATTCTTCCATGAAAGAAAAAAGGACAAAAAACAAAAATAGAGATGATTAAATAAAATATTTAATAAAAACATATAAAATAATTAAAATTAGAAAAATTAAGTAAATATAATTGAGTCCAAAATTATCTGTTAAATTAAGATTTACACCTGGATATAAAATTCAGCCAAGCAATACATAGTTCCATTAAACTAAGTTGGTTAAATGTATAGATGGATTCATATTAGGAGCTTTATATAATTCAACATATGAAAAGCTGAAGTAGAAAAAAAAATGTGTGTTCTTGCCATAGATGTTGAAAAGTCATTATATACAATTTTATATTCATGTCTAATAGTAATAATATATCTCTTAATCAAATAGGAATGATATATTAACCTTAACATATTGAAACAATGTACTCAACCACAGTCGCAGATCAAGTTAGTTTTGAAACACAGGAGGAATTCCCACTATAATCAGTAATTAGCAGGAAGAATCCTACTGCTTTCTTTATTTAACATTTTTCTTGAAGTAGTAGTCAATAAAGTTAGGAAATAAGAAACAAGATTTAAAATTTTATATGAAATAGCAGCCAATACTATAACAGATTACATAATTCTTTACCTTAACACTAAAAAATTTGTGACTACAATAAGAAAATCCGTAAGGTAATAGCTGCAGAACTAAAACAAAGCAAACAAAAGTTTTCATAGCTATTATTAGCCAGACCATACAATAGTATACAATACAAATTATACAGTAAGAAAAATAAGCCAGTTTGCAACAGAACTGCAAAAGTGAAATACCTCGAAATAAACTGAACAAGGCATCAAACAAATCTATGAGATTATAAAGGTAAAATTTTACTGAAGAATAATAAAATAACTTGAACATATAGGAGTAAAGCTTTATTCTTTTACTGGAGGGTACTGTATTTTTAACTTATCAGTTAATCTTGAGACTCATTGTGATACCTGTGAAAGTAACAATAGTATTCTAAAGCTCATATTCATAAATAAACATATGCAATTATATAAGAATAGAGGATAGGGAGACTGGTTTTACCAAATGTTAAAATATGTTACTGTGAAATACACAAGTCTCTCTCCTCAGTTCTTGGTGCAGAGCTCCTAAAACTCTAATAGTTTCCTAAGAGATAAGAACACTAGGAACTAGGAGCCACTTTTGTTTTCATATTTGGTCTTTTACCCAAGTTTCTGACACATAATTGCTAAATTCTATGAAATTTCTGGGGTCACAGGAGCATCTTTTGTTCTAATGAGACAATTCCTAAACAGCTCCTGTGAAAATCTCTCAGTCGTGTCCAACTCTTTGTGACCCCATGGACTATACAGTCCATGGAATTCATCAGGCCAGAATACTGGAGTGGGTAGCCTATCCCTTCTCTAAGAGGGTCTTCCTGACCCAGGAATCGAACCAGGGTCTCCTGCATTGCAGACAGATTCTTTACCAGCTCAGCTACCAAGGAAACCCTAAATAGATCCTAAAAGATCAGAAAGACCAAGTCATGACTAGAAGCTTGGAACTTTCAGCCCTACTCTCCATCCTCCAGGAAGGGAGAGAGGCTAGAAGTAGAGTTAATGATCAAGTATGCCTGTGTGATGAAGCCTCCATCGAAATCCCGAAAGTATAGGATTTGGAGAGTTTCTGCATTGCTAACACATGGAAGTACTGAGTGTGGGCTATCTGGTGAGAACATGAAAACTCTGTGTCCTTCTCCCATGCTTCATGCTCTGCATCTTTTCTCTTTGGATGGTCATCTGTATCCTTAATCATCACATACTTTTATAACAAACTGATAAATATTTGTTTTTCCTTGAATTCCATGAGCCATTCTGGCAGATTATCAAACTCAAGGGAATCTTGATTTATAGCTAATTGGGCACAAGTATAGGTGACAGCCTGAGACTTGCAATTGGATCTGAAGTAAGGGAGGGGCAGACTTGTGCAACTGTACCAGAATTGCGTAAATCATACAACAGCCAGCTGATGTCACAGAGAACTTCTAGATGTGGGAAAACTTCAACACATTTGATGAAATATTGTGAGCATATAAGTAAAGGAGAGCACACAGGGGTGTATTTTTCCTGTACAGTTACCATCTTTAATACAGTTGTGTTACACAGTGTCATTTGAACAAAATCTATAGTATATGAAGTTTGAAACCTTGTAAATATCTTGGAGGAGGGGAGTCCCAAGTAGAAAAAAGGGCACATGCAAAGCCCCAAGCCTAAGGCAGAATTGTGATTGGCATATTTGAGAAGCAGTAAACACGACCTTGGACTTAGAGCAGAATGAGAAGGAAGATGAGGAAATAAGCTAAGAATGGGAATAGAGGTGGAAAGGGAGGTGATGGAGCATTCAGTTCAGTTCAGTTTAGTTCAGTCGCTCAGTTGTGTCTGACTCTTTGCGACACCATGAATCGCAGCACGCCAGGCCTCCCTGTCCATCACCAACTCCTGAAGTTCACATGAGCCTAATAAGTCATTAAGAAACTTTGAACAAAGAAGTGAATTAATTTGACCAACATTTTAGTGACCTCACTCTGGCACTGTATTAAGAGTAGATGGAGGTAGACCATGACAGAGGATTAGAGACCAAGATGAAGGTCAGCAAAAGTCTGGACAAGAGATAATGTCTTGAATAAGGTTTGCAGCAGCAGAGGGAGGGCCACAGAGTTAATTCTGGATATATTTTAAGGATAGACTCAGAGGATATGTTGTCAAATTTAATGTAGAGTTTGAAAAAAAGAAAAGCAAGGATGACTCTGAAGATTTTGGTTTAAAAAACTAGATAAATGGAATTGTTACGTACCTAGATGATGAAGTTGAGTGATGCTAGGAAACGAGGTTTTGACTGATTGGAGAGAATAGCTATGAAGTTTAACATTATTAGAAATGAGGATGTTTTGCTCTATGGTGGTATCTTCTGAATTTAGAACAACAACCCAGGATAGTTTAGCAGCACTGAATATTTATACTCAGCAAAAGCAAGACTGGTAGCTGACTGTGGCTCAGATAATGAACTCCTTATTGCCAAATTCAGACTGAAATTGAAGAAAGTGGAGGAAACACTAGATCATTCAGGTATGACCTAAATCAAATCCCTTATGACTATACAGTGGAAGTGAGGAATAGATTTAAGGGACTAGATCTGATAGAGACAGTGCCTGATGAACTATGGATGGAGGTTCGTGATATTGTACAGGAGACAAGAATCAAGATCATCCCCAAGAAAAAAAAGCAAAAAAGCAAAATGGCTGTCTGAGGAGGCCTTACAAATAGCTGTGAAAGAGAAGGGAAGTGAAAAGCAAAGGGGAAAAGGAAAGATATACCAATTTGAATAAAGAGTTCCAAAGAATAGCAAGGAGAGATAAGAAAGCCTTCCTCAGTGATCAATGCAAAGAAATAAAGGAAAACAATAGAATGGGAAAGACTAGAGATCTCTTCAAGAAAATTAGAGATGCAAAGGAACGTTTTATGCAAAGATGGGCTCAATAAAGGATAGAAATGACAGTGACCTAACAGAAGGAGGAGATATTAAGAAGAGGTGGCAAGAATACACAGAAGAACTGTACAAGAAAGATCTTCACGACCCAGATAATCATGATGGTGTGATCACTCACTCAGAGCCAGACATCCTAGAATGTGAAGTCAAATGGGCCTTAGGAAGCATCACTATAAACAAAGCTAGTGGAGGTGTAGAATTCTAGTTGAGCTATTCCAAATCCTGAAAGATGGTGCTATGAAATTGCTGTACTCAATATGTCAGCAAATTTGGAAAAAACAGTAGTGGCCACAGGACTGGAAAAGGTCAGTTTTCATTCCAATCCCAAAGAAAGGCAATCCCAAAGAATGCTCAAACTATCACACAGTTTCATCTCACAAGCTAGTAAAGTAATGCTTAAAATTCTCCAAGCTAGGCTTAACAATACATGAATCATGATCTTCCACATGTCCAAGCTGGTTTCAGAAAAGGCAGAGGAACCAAAGATCAAATTGCCAACATCTGCTGGATCGTGGAGAAAGCAAGAGAGTTAGAAAAACATCTATTTCTGCTTTATTGACTATGCCAAAGCCTTTGACTGTGTGGATCACAATAAACTGTGGAAAATTCTGAAAGAGATGGGAATACAAGATCACCTGACCTGCCTCTTGAGAAATCTGTATGCAAGTCAGGAAGCAACAGTTAGAACTGGATAGGGAACAACGGGCTGGTTTCAAATAGGAAAAGGAGTATATCATGGCTGTATATTGTCACCCTAGTAGTTTAACTTACATGAAGAGTACATCATGAGAAATGCTGGGCTGGAGGAAGCACAAGCTTGAATCAAGATTGCTGGGAGAAATATCAATAACCTCAGATATGCAGAGGACAACACCCTTATGGCAGAAAATGAATAACTAAAGAGCCTCTTGATGAAAGTGAAAGAGGAGAATGAAAAAGCTGGCTTAAAGCTCAACATTCAGAATACTAAGATCATGGCATCTGGTCCCATCACTTCATGGCAAGTAGATGGGGAAACAGTGGAAACACTGGCTGACTTTATTTTTCTGGGCTCCAAATCACTGCAGATGGTGATTGCAGCTGTGAAATTAAAAGACACATTCCTTGGAAGGAAAGTTATGATCAACTTAGACAGCATATTAAAAATCAGAGACATTACTTTATCAACAAAGGTCCATCTATTCAAGGCTATTGTTTTTCCAGTGGTCATGTATGGTATGATAATTGGACTATGAAGAAAGCTGAGCACCAAAGAATTGATACTTTTGAACTGTGGTATTGGAGAAGACTCTTGAGAGTTCCTCGGACTGCAAGGAGTTCCAACCAGTCCATCCTAAAGGAGATCAGTCCTGGGTGTTCATTGGAAGGACTTTTGTTGAAGTTGAAACTCCAATACTTTGGCCACCTGATGGGAAAGCTAATTCATTTGAAAAGACCCTGATGCTGGGAAAGATTGAGAGCAGGAGGAGAAAGGGACGACAAAGGATGAGATGGTTGGATGGCATCACAACTCAAAGGACATGGGTTTGGGTGGACTTTGGGAGTTGGTGATCGACAGAGAGGCCTGGCTTGCTGCGGTTCATGAGGTCACAAAGAGTTGGACATGACTGAACAACTGATCTGAACTGAGGAATGTTTTGTGAGACAGCAAATTTTGGGAGAGGGGATGCATTTGATAAAATCCATAGGTGAAATTTCTTATGATATTTCAGTGCTCCTGTGCTTTATTCAATGAGATATGTTGCGTTCCGTTCAGTCGCTCAGTCGTGTCTGACTCTTTGAGACTCCATGAATTGAAGCACGCCATGCCTCCCTGTCCATCATCAACTCCCAGAGTTCACCCAGACTCACGTCCATTGAGTCCGTGATGCCATCCAGCCATCTCATCCTCGGTCGTCCCATTCTCCTCCTGCCCCCAATCCCTCCCAGCATCAGGGTCTTTTCCAATGAGTCAACTCTTCGCATGAGGTGGCCAAAGTACTGGAGCTTCAGTTTTAGCATCATTCCTTCCAAAGAAATCCCAGGGTTGATCTCCTTCAGAATGGACTGGTTGGATCTCCTTGCAGTCCAAGGAACTCTCAAGAGTCTTCTCCAACACCACAGTTCAAAACCATCAATTCTTCTGTGCTCAGTCTTCTTCACAGTCCAACTCTCACACCCATACATGACCACAGGAAAAACCATAGCCTTGACCAGACGGACTTTAGTAGGCAAAGTAATGTCTCTGCTTTTGAATATCTATCTAGGTTGGTCATAACTTTTCTTCCAAGGAGTAAGTGTCTTTTAATTTCATGGCTGCAGTCACCATCTGCAGTGATTTTGGAGCCCCAAAAAATAAAGTCTGATACTGTTTCTACTGTTTCCCCATCTATTTCCCATGAAGTGATGGGGCCAGATGCCATGATCTTCATTTTCTGAATGTTGAGCTTTAAGCCAACTTTTTCACTCTCCTCTTTCACTTTCACCAAGAGGCTTTATATGTAGCATCTATTATTAAAAAAAAAAAAATGTTTATGTCAACTAATGACATTCTTCATTTACACTACAGATTAATATTTTACTTCTCTATGAATAAGATATAAACTTATTTAAAATTGTTATGGATAGTTTTAGATGCAATCTTAAAAATATGTGAGTAGGACACTCCATTTTTTAAAACATCTTTAGAATTTTAAAAGTTTGAAAAGAAGGCCATTGGTCTAGAATAGAAGAGTTTGAGAGTGAAAGTGGCTGGAGCAAGAAATCCAATGGAATTATTGTTAACAATGAAGCATATTTGAGGCAGGCAATCAGGATCTAAAAACATCATTGCTGTGGTATTTATCTCCAGCAGTGATTAGATGCTTGGGTGCAGACACCACATTTAACCCATGATTCTTATTTTAGTGAGTACAGAGAAGCAAAAGAAGAGAAAATAAGTTGAAGATGTATTTTAAGGAATGATTGTAAACTTCTTCCTCAAGGAATTTAAGGTTTCACAAGCGGAGCACAGTTGACCATGGAACAGCACAGATTTGAACTGTACAGGTCCACTTATATGCAGATATAAAACAAAACAAAAAAGTGTTACTAATGACAACACATAGGGTATGGCCATGAATGTGAGTGGCAAAGGTGAAGTGGAGATCAAGATAAATTGAAAGAAAAGATATCAAAGAGCTGTTAAATCATTGCATTGGAAGGATCATTTATATGTACATTGTATGTGTATATACTGTATAAATTATTTTTATACTAGTGTGCAAGAAATGCATGTTAGTTTATATTAGTAAACAACAAATTACCACAAATGTGATGGTGATATCAATACCTACTTATTTTCTCAGTTTTTTAAATCACAAATTTGGAATGATGTGACTGAATTTTCTGTTTGAATATGTAGCATCTATTATTAAAAAAAAAAAAATGTTTATGTCAACTAATGACATTCTTCATTTACATTACAGATTAATATTTTACTTCTCTATGAATAAGATATAAACTTATTTAAAATTGTTATGGATAGTTTTAGATGCAATCTTAAAAATATGTGAGTAGGACACTCCATTTTTTAAAACATCTTTAGAATTTTAAAAGTTTGAAAAGAAGGCCATTGGTCTAGAATAGAAGAGTTTGAGAGTGAAAGTGGCTGGAGCAAGAAATCCAATGGAATTATTGTTAACAATGAAGCATATTTGAGGCAGGCAATCAGGATCTAAAAACATCATTGCTGTGGTATTTATCTCCAGCAGTGATTAGATGCTTGGGTGCAGACACCACATTTAACCCATGATTCTTATTTTAGTGAGTACAGAGAAGCAAAAGAAGAGAAAATAAGTTGAAGATGTATTTTAAGGAATGATTGTAAACTTCTTCCTCAAGGAATTTAAGGTTTCACAAGCGGAGCACAGTTGACCATGGAACAGCACAGATTTGAACTGTACAGGTCCACTTATATGCAGATATAAAACAAAACAAAAAAGTGTTACTAATGACAACACATAGGGTATGGCCATGAATGTGAGTGGCAAAGGTGAAGTGGAGATCAAGATAAATTGAAAGAAAAGATATCAAAGAGCTGTTAAATCATTGCATTGGAAGGATCATTTATATGTACATTGTATGTGTATATACTGTATAAATTATTTTTATACTAGTGTGCAAGAAATGCATGTTAGTTTTATATTAGTAAACAACAAATTACCACAAATGTGATGGTGATATCAATACCTACTTATTTTCTCAGTTTTTTAAATCACAAATTTGGAATGATGTGACTGAATTTTCTGTTTGGGGTCTCATGAAGCTTCAGTGTTAGCTAGGCTGGGCTTTTTTCTGGTGGCTGTAAAAAAAGGATCCACTGCTAAACCCATTTAGCTCATTAGAAAGTTAAGTTGTTTGTAGTCATAGGACTGAATCTCTATTTCTTTGCTGGCTTTCACCAGGGGTGTCTTTGTTTTTCTTGACTTTTAACCTTCACACTTGGACCCCTCAGCTTCAAAGTCAGCAGGAATGGATTGCAAGTTTCTCATGCCCCAGTCTTTCTGAGTTCCCCTTTTGCCTTCCTCTTCTGGTTATCTTTTTTCTTTTTCGTAAGGCTTAGTTTTTTTAGAGCAGTTTTATGTTCAAAACAAAATTGAAAGAAAAGCACAGAGATTTTTAATATACTTCCTGCCCTAGTATTATCTCTAATAATATCAATATTTCTCACCAGCATGGTACATTTATATATATATATATATATATATATATATATATATATAACTAAGAATATATTTGCATTGACACATCATATTCACCCAAAGTCCATAGTTTACTTTAGGATTCATTATTGATGCTGTATATTTTATGGGTTTTGACAAATGTATGATGATACATATTCATCTTTGTAATAGTGTACAAAATATTTTTATTGCCTTTAAAATCCTTCTGCCTGTTTATCCATACTCCCTCACTCCAACCCCTGGCAACCACTGGTCTTTTTATTGTCTCCATAGTTTTGCCTTTTCCAGAATGTTGTATAGCTGGGGTAATATAGTAAGTAGCATTTTCAAATTTGGTCTTTCACTTAGCAATATGCATTTAAGGTTCCTCTACATTTTTTGCATGGCTTGATAGTGCATTACTTTTTAGCACTGAAATCATTCCATTGTCTGAATGTACTACAGCTTAGCCATCACCTACTGAGAGACCTCTTTGTTGCTGTTCATTCGCTAAGTTGTGTCCAACCCTTTGTGACCCCATGGACTGCAGCATGCCAGGAGTCTCTGTCCTTCATTGTCTCCCAGAATATGGCCAAACTCATATCCATTGAATCAATGAGGCCATCTGGCCATCTCATTCTCTGTCATTCTATTCTCCTCCTGCCTTAAATCTTTCCCAGCATCAGGGTCTTCTCCAGTGAGTTGGCTCTTTGCATCAGGTGGCCAAAATATTGGATTTCAGCTTCAGCATCAGTCCTTCCAATGAATATACAGGGTTGATTTCCTTCAGGATTGACTGGTTTGATCTCCTTGTTGTCCAAGGGACTCTCAAGAGTCTTCTACAACACCACAGTTCAAAAGCATCAATTCTTCAGTGTTCAGTCTTCTTTATGGTCCAACTCTCACAGCTGTACATGACTACTGGAAAAACCATAGCTTTGACTCTGTGGATCTTTGCTGGCAAAGTGATTGATATCTCTGCTTTTTAATACACTGTTTAGGTTTGTCATAGTTCTTCTTTCAAGGAGCAAGCGGCTTTTAACTTCATGGCTGCATTCACCATCCATAGTGATTTTGGAGCCCAAGAAAATAAAGTCTGCCACTGTTTTCATTCATTCCCCATCTATTTTCCATGAAGTGATGGACCAGATGCCATGATCTTTTTTTTTTTTGAATGTTGAATTTTAAGCCAGCTTTTTCACTCTCCTCTTTCAATTTCATCAAGAGCGCCTCAATTCCTCTTCACTTTCTGCCTTAAGGATGGTACCATCTGTGTATCTGAGGTTATTGATATTTCTACCAGCAATCTTGATTCCAGTTTGAGCTTCACCTAGCCTAGAATTTCACCTGATTTAGTCTTCATAGAAGTTAAGAAAGCACGGTGACAATATACAGCCTTGACATACTCCTTTCCCAATTTTGAACCAGTCTGTTGTTCCAGTCCATTGACCTCTTGTTTGCTTCCAAATTTTAACATAAAGCAGCTACAAACTTCCATGTGCAACTTTTTATGTGGATATAAGTTTTCATTTCCTTTGGGTAAATAGCAAGGAGCATGATTATTGAATCATGTGGCAAGATTATATTTAGTTTTTATAGGAAACTGCCAAACTATCTTCCAAGTGGCTGTACCATTTTGCATTCCCAACAGCCATGAATGAGAAGCTCCACACCTCTGTCAACATTTTGTGTTATTAGTACTCTGAATTTTGGCCATTCATATTAGATATGTAGTGGTATTTCTACACTACCTACCTATACATTGTTTTTGTTTTAATTTACATTTCCTTGATGAATTCTGGTGTGCAACATAAGCTTGCATGCTTATTTGCTATCTGTGAATCTTCTTAGTCAAAGTGTCTGTTAAGGTCTTAAATGAAGTCACTGAGTTGTGTCCAACTTTTTGTGACTGCATGGACTGCAGCCTCCCAGGCCTCTCCATCCTTGGGATTTTCCAGGCAAGAGTACTGGAGTAGGTTGCCATTTCCTTCTCCAGGGGATCTTCCCAACTCAGAGATTGAACCCAGGTCTCCAGCATTGCAGGTNCCTGGCTTTTTGAGGGATTGGATTTCTGTAGAAGTGAGTGGGATCCTCTAACTCCTTCTTTACCATCAGACTAAGTCATGTATAACAACTCTGAAAGGCCCAATTGTGAAATCCTCAGTTGGAAAAATAAAGGATGTTATACATGAGTAAGGGGCTTCTTGGGTGGTACTACTAGTAAAGAACCCACCTACCAATGCAGTATACTTAAAAGACATGGATTCGAGCGCTGGGTCAGGAAGATCCCCTGGAGGAGGGCATGGCAACCCATTCCAGTATTCTTGCCTGGAGAATCCCATGGATGGAGGAGCCTGGTGGGTTACAGTCCATGAAGTTGCAAAGAGTCAAAGATGACTGAAGTGACTTAGTATGCAAAAATGAGTAAATCACCTAAAAGTCATGAAATTATTTTTTTGAAATTTATATATGGTGAGCATTTTTTTAAAGAAACAAAAACTATTTGGTAAGTTAGTGTTAGAATAAAGCTCAATACTTCACCATTAAAACAAGGATATGAAGGCATAATATTTCTTAGAAATTTGGCTTTTGTTCTTTATTCTATAGTTTACTCATATAGAATGAGAATCCAACTAATTAAAGACTAGATGATAATTCAATATACAACAGTTCAAAATGTTAAAAAAAAAAAAGGAAGAAAAAGCCTAAAGGTATAAAAAATATATTTCCCTTTTATGGGATTTTTAATTTCACTTAGCAATCAATCAGTATCATTATTTGGGCACATCCTTCAAGCAATCTAAATTGTTCCTATAGTGGCAGCCAAACTTAATAGACAAACACTGAAGAGCATGTGATTTCATCAGAGGCCTTAAACAATAAGGTGGCCCAGAAAATTTCCATCAAGTGGGAAGGGGTAGGAATCTTCAATGATACTTTAAAACATAGAACAAAGGCATTCTCTGCAGTTTTTCCACAGTGTACTCCATCAAAACCAAAAATTGCTAATAAATAATAGTAACAATGAAAATCTTGCTATACACCAGATCAGAACTGTAGTTTAACAGGCAAGAACTTACACTTTGAAATGCAATATTATTTATTGAAAGTGAAAGCAAAAGTGTTAGTCACTCAGTCTTGTCCAGCTCTTTGCTACTCTATGACCTGGGACTGTTGCCTAGCCCACCAGGCACCTCTGTCCATGGGATTTCCCAGGCAAGAAAACTGGAGCAGGTAGCCATTCCTTTCTACAGGAGATCTTCCCAACCCAGAGATTTAACTGGGGTTTCCTGCATGGCAGGCGGATTCTTTACAGTCTGAACCACTGATGGTTTATATAGTCCATGGGGTCACATAAGAGTCAGACATGACTGAGTGACTAACATGGTTCATTCAAGATTGAGACAAATATATTTGAAAGAGAATGTGAGCCTCTAGATTGGGAGGATACATATGAGCAGATTTTATTTAACATTTTTTAGAAATGGCAAAATATGCTTAACTAGAGTTTTCTATTTCCTCTCTCTGCTTTATGATATATGAAGTATCATGTACCATTTTAAAATAAAAGGGATCTAAATTAATGGGAATTTTAACACTTGAGTTCTTAGTTTTGAGATTCATGCTGTTTTCATATCTTGAACATGAACATTATCCTCTTTTCTTGTAGCAAATGCAAAATTATAATAAATTTAAACCTATTTTCAAGGTTCTTTATTTCTTTTTTAAAAATAATTTTATGTATTTATTTTTGGCTGTACTGGGTTTTTGAAGATGAATGAGCTTTTTTGTAGTTGCAGTGAGTGGGGGCTATTGTCTGCCTGTGGTGGAGTGGCTTCTCTGGTTGCAGAGCTTGGTGTCCTGGGTATGTGGGCTTCAGTAGTGGCTCATGAGTTTAGTTTCTTTAGGGCATGTGGGATCTTCTTGGATCAAAGATTGAACCTGTATTTGCTGCATTGACAGGCAGATTTTTTACCACTGAGCTCTACAGGGAAGTCCAAGATTCTATATTTCTGATCTATAAACGTAAAATACTTTGAAGGTGAAATATTTAAGTGCCTTGAAGTTTATGAATTCTTGGTCAAAAAAGAAAAATTTAGATTCTACAACAGAAGTGTATGCACTTCAAGTGGAAAAAATTCTATTTCATTCTTAGGTGACATTAATTAACCATTAATATTCATAAGACTAAGAGTTGGTTGTAAATAAATTTAAAGCACTATTTAAGATTTTGTATTCATGCAGTTTCTTTTAGAAACAAATTCACCAGTCTTTATAAATTTGTTCACTTTTGTATTCGTTAATTTTTCCCTAAAGATTTTCTCAAATTATCTCCAATAAGTACATTAAGATGAGTAAATAACAAGTAAATAAATCAATAAACTTCAGACCTCAACAGAAATTACTCTTGCTGAGAAAATTAGTGCAGGAGGAAACTAAACTTATAATGTTCAAATCCATGTCACATGTTAATTTTTTTTAATGTCAATCACAAACATAGATTGACTTTTGCAAAATTCCATATGTTTGGTTTTTGAAGGTGCTGAGAAACAAACTAACAGTAGGACACTTTTACATATCCTAGCAAATAAAAATCTTTTGAAAGCAGTAAGAAATCAATATTGTATATATTCTTTCTGTGCATTTAATGGTAATAATCTGTCTCACCACTTCCGATTATCACTTTTGTAAATATTACATTTGTTTAGGTTTCTTAATTTTAGGAACAGAAGGATATAATTCAATCATTTATGTAACTGTGGTATTTATTTTTCATTAATTACAGAACTCATTGTAGACAAGATAGCACTACTGATAACTAATATTAAGAAAGAAATATATATATATTTATATATATTAAGAACGATTATATATATATATATATATATATATATATAAACACAATAAACACATATGGGCTTCCCCGGTGGCTCAGAGGTTAAAGCATCTGCCTCCAATGAGGGAGACCCGGGTTCGATCCCTGGGTCGGGAAGATCCCCTAGAGAAGGAAATGGCAATCCACTCCAGTATTCTTGCCTGGAGAATCCCATGGACAGAGAAGCCTAGTACATTACAGTCCACGGGGTCGCAAAGAGTCAGACACGACTGAGCGACTTCACCTTCACCTTCAAACACATATAGTTTACTGCTTATATTCTTAACATGCTGGTTTGTTTTTTCTTATTCATTTATGACAGTGAAAATGAAAGGCACGCAGTCATATCCAACTCTTTGCTACCTCATGGACTATAGTCCGCCAGGCTCCTCTGTCCATGGGATTCTCCAGGCCAGAATACTGTAGTGGGTAGCCATTCCCTTCTCCAGGGGATCTTCCCAACCCAGGGATCAAACCCAGGTCTCCCGCATTGCAGGCAGATTCTTTATCATCTGAGCCACCAGGGATGCCCATATAAATTCATTTATAAGTATCTGTTATTACCAAGTAAGCCAGCTGTACCTCAGACAGTAAAGTGTCTGCCTGCAATGCAGAAGACCTGGGTTTGATTCCTGGATGAGAAAGATCCCCTGAGGAAGGAAGTGGCAACCGACTCCAGTACTTTTGCCTGGAAAATCCTATGGATGGAGGAACCTGGTAGGCTACAGTCCATGGGGTCGCAAAGAGTTGGACATGACGAACAACTTCACTTTCTTTCTTTTCTTATTGATATAGTCGCTAAGTCATGTCCAGCTCTTTTGACGCCATGGACAGTAGCCTGCCAGTCTTTTCTGTCCATGGGATTCTCCAGGCAAGACAGTGTTGAGGGTCACCAACCACCCCCAGGTTTGATTTCTCACTTGGAGGAGTCTGTAATTTCAGCATATATTCATAATGATTTATTTTGATGAAAGAATAAAAAGCAAAATCAGCAAAGGGAAGAGGCACATAGGCAAGTCTAGGGAAACTAGCTGCAAACTTGGAGAGTCACATAGGACATGCTTAATTCCATCAAAAATGAGTGTGACAGCACATGTGAAATGTCACCAACCAGGTAAGTTCATAACAGACTCAGTGCCCAGGGTTTTATTGGGTGATGATCTAGTAGGCACCCTCTGCCTGGAATATAATCAAATTCCAGATTTCCAGAAGAAAAGCAGGTATAGCTGAGCTATGCAGAAATGCTCTTCTCAGTTAATGGTGTTTGGAACCTTCTTAATATCTAAGTTTCCAGATGCTAGCTAAGAGACAACTTTATAAGTAATTCTTTCAAAGAATAACAGTTAAGCCTGGTCAGTTAACTCTTTCTTCTCAGTTTTATTTTGTCATTGATTGTTTTCTATTTAATTTTTAACATATAAACATCTTTCAATAATGATAGATATCATTCTCTATTTATAATATTTAATACACATACTGTTTTCAGATTTAGGCATTGTTTATTTAATAAATCTATTGGTGGACTTTTAATACAGTTTCATATTTTTACTGTAGTAAACAAAAATGAAAAAAAAATTGTATTTATTTTCTTGGAATAAATCCCCAGGAATAAGATTGCTGCATAGGTACTTTGTAAAGAGTTTTCTTAGCTCATTTGGTAAAGAATCTGCCTGCAATGAAGGAGACCCTGGTTCAATTCCTGGATTGGGAAGATCCCCCAAAGAAGGGAAAGGCTACCCACTCCAGTATTCTGGCCTTGAGATTTCCATGGACAAAAATGATCCTGGGTGTTCTTTGGAAGGAATGATGCTAAAGCTGAAACTCCAGTACTTTGGCCACCTCATGCAAAGAGTTGACTCATTGGAAAAGACTGATGCTGGGAGGGGTTGGGGGCAGGAGGAGAAGGGGATGACAGAGGATGAGATGGCTGGATGGCATCACCGACTAAATCTGCCTGCAATGAAGGAGACCCTGGTTCAATTCCTGGATTGGGAAGATCCCCCAAAGAAGGGAAAGGCTACCCACTCCAGTATTCTGGCCTTGAGATTTCCATGGACGAAAATGATCCTGGGTGTTCTTTGGAAGGAATGATGCTAAAGCTGAAACTCCAGTACTTTGGCCACCTCATGCAAAGAGTTGACTCATTGGAAAAGACTGATGCTGGGAGGGGTTGGGGGCAGGAGGAGAAGGGGATGACAGAGGATGAGATGGCTGGATGGCATCACCGACTTGATGGACGTGAGTCTGAGTGAAATCCGGGAGTTGGTAATGGACAGGGAGGCCTGGCGTGCTGCAGTTCATGGGGTCACAAAGAGTCAGACACGACTGAGAGACTTTCACTTTATATATATATATATATATATATTTAAATTTGTTATTTTTTCTTTTTTATTGGAGGACAATTCCTTTAAAATATTGTGCTAGCCTCTGCCCCATATCAACATGAATCAGTGACAGGTATACTATGTCCTCTCCCTCCCACCCATCTCCCTTTCCATCCCACCCCACTAAGTTGTCACAGAGCACTGTGTTAAGCTCCCTGTGTCACACCACAAATTCCCACTTGCCACCTATTTTACATATGATATTTTATTTTTCTTTATTGTTTTTTAATAAACTTTTTATTTTGTGTTGGGGTATAGACAATTATCAATGCTATGATAGTTTCAGGTGAACAGCAAAGGGACCTAGCCACACATATACATGTACCTATTCTCCCCTAAACGTCCCTCCCATCCAAGGGTTTTGATGTATTTTATATGGCAGCCCATACTGTCTTCCAGATCTTTAACAATGTACATATTCACCAACTATAATGTTTGACCTCAGGAAATGGGTATTTACAATAATTTATTATTTTGATGAGACAAAAGTGAATTAAGATTCTGTCTTTATTTAACATCTTTGATACTATTGGTGTTGAACATTTGAAAGTATATTTCTTAGTGATTTGTAAGTTGTATTTTGTGAATATTTATTTAAATCACATTATTTGCCAACAACTATTACAAATAAAGCCATAATTGAATATACAGTGAAATACCAGTTGCAGTTAATAATGATGAAATAAATGCTGTAGCACTTTTAATCAAATTAGTTTCATGTGTCTAGCTTAATTCATTACTCAGAATTTCTCAGTACTGAAGAATAATTGGCATGGTACCACTTTATTTTATATTAATGCAAATGATAACTTTTTCTATAAAACTGGTAGTGAGAAGTTTCTATGAGCTTATTTACATAAACAGATAATCTTATATACTAAGGGACATTAAAAGGACCTTTTAAAATTATGTACTTAATTTTCTAAGATTTTATTTGTTTTTAAAATTTAGAAGTTGAATTTTTAAATGGAAATTTTATTAATTTAACTATATTTGATAGAAAATTGAAACCTTCAGTTATATTACAATAATACTCATAAAAATTCTGTGTCAAAGTGTTTTCATCTTGAATATAACAGTTAAATTTGTTTATATTAACTTTAAAGGTTGATTTAAGAAGTTACGAATAAACCCAATAAAGTGTAGGTTGCCCTTTATTCAGAACTTATTAAAAAACAATTGGAAACATTGTAATTACTTACCTGATAGAGAAAATAAAGCAAATGACCAACAATGAACACTACGCAATAGCTATGATTATAATGGAAATCAGTGAGGTCTAATTTATGCTGTATCATATCATGAGGACATTCTAAAGTGGAAGGCAATAAGTTAGAGATAGATAGATATATATATTAACTTTCCTTTTAATACACAGAATGTGAGATAGCCAAATAGTGATTGAAGGGAAAAACCAACTGAAACTTGGACATTATTAATTGTTAATGCTAAAAATCCTTGAAACTATGAAAGGAATTTCTTTTCAGTTAATTGTATGCTATAATCAGATGGTCAGTATATTAAAGATTTCTTGGCATTTAGAAGGCTACTGTAAATTGATAGTCTGAATGAAGACTTCTATATTTGGAGAAAATTATTCTAAATTAATTTGAGGATGATTTCACGGTTTTTGACAGTCATGAAAGAGTTCTAGTGGACCTGCTTTGGAACATTTTCCTCTTGTACAAAGGTGTCTGCTATTTTGTTTAGTTTGTTGTAAGTAATTTGCATAAATCTATAATGTAGCTGTCCGATTCCATTTTCTCTTTGTAGCATTTTAATGCTAATAGAGAGGTGAAAAACACAGTTTTCAAAATCTTTTTAGACCCAACACCACTAGGCTTCACATGTATATACTCTCTGTCATAAATATAGTATCAGCTTTTCTATAGTAATGCTTTAATAATCTTAGCCTCCAGGCAGTAATGCTACACAGTATTTGCACAGGATAATAATATTTTACTAATGGAAGTTAGAGAGATATTATCTGGTGTGTGAGGCTTTCTCTTTCAATTCCAATGGGTGGGAGCAGATTGTAGATAACTATTTGAATTAATATTTGAAAACTTATTGGTATTATTTGCCAATCACTTCCTCAGATTTTTTCATCTAAAATTCTCCAATTAAAATTTGTGGTTAAAATGAGATTGTGGCATGGAAATATTGACATAAAAATAGATTACTTTATTAAATCTTTAAAGTATAATTTTCAATCTAGAAAAAAAAAAAAAAGTAATTCATCCCCAAAATAGGAATCTCTGAAAGTCTTTTGGCTGTTTACCATTTTGAGAAAGGGTTGTGTGCATGTGTGCTAAGTTGCTTCAGGTGTGTCTGACTCTCTGTAACCCCATAGTCTGTAACCCCCCAGGCTCCTCTATCCAGGGGATTATCCAGGCAAGAAAACTGGAGTGTGTTGCCATTTCCTTCTCCAGGGAATCTTCCCAACCCAGGGATCAAACCCACATCTCTTGCAGCTCCTGCCTTGCAGGTGGATTCTTTACCACTGAGCCACTGAGAAAGCCTCCTGAGAGAGGATTAGTGACTATAAGTAGAAGCTTGTCTTTCACAAGTGTATCATTTATTCACATTTAGCACAATAATAAGTAATTCTTTACAAATTCAAGATAAATACAAACCAAAAACAAAATAAGCTAATAAACTATAAGCTTTCTTGTTGTTCGTGTTTTATCTAACATCCTAACAGGACACGCTTAGGTCAATAGGTTTAAAATAAGTAATCATCTTGGCTCAATGGTTTTCAGAGCATTGAATCAGAAATTGTTTCCTTTGTACATTTTCCTTGTTTAAAATACAATTTAATCTACCAAAGGACTACAAGCTGTGTCTATAAATATGAATTGGATTGACATAAGAAGGCAGCCAAGTTGTTAATGAATTCTGTAAAATGCCAGGAAAAATGTGAGGCAGCACAATTCAGAAGCAGTTTTTAAGAGAGTATCTGAAAAGCCACCTTCCGTCCAACTGACAGAGAAGATGTTAGCGTACCAGAAAAAAGAAGAAAAATTCAGAGGAGAAAAATAATAAAAAGAAAGCTGTGAAAGCCAGGGAAGGGTGTCCTTGAATTATACGACTCATTGAGTAGACACCAGCAAACACTCAGCAAAGTTGTCAGTTCACCCCACACTGGAAAAGAAGTAGATTTTAACATTATCACTCTATTCTTTTAAGTCTGTCTTTCTCAATAGTCTCTCTCAATCAATAACAAACACATACAACTACCAAAAAAAATTTTTTTTAAATGCAAGTGCCCATAAAAATCAAAAACAACATTCAAGACATCTCTGTGCATACACACAGATGCATAAGATAGCTAGGTATATATCTTACTAAACATATAAAAGTGTATTTGCTATTTTCTTCTAATGCTTTTGAAGAACTATTTACTTTCTTCTGAGGTATAATTTACATATGGTGGTACCCACAGATATTAGGCGTTAAATTCTGTGAGTTGAGAAAATGCAAATATCCTGTAATCAAGATATAGAATATTTCCCTCAAGCCAGAAACTTACCTCATGTCTCCTTCAGATCAGTCTGCCCCTCATATAAGCCACTATTCTTCTGATTACTATCAGCATATTTTATCAGGGATTCATGTGGAGAACTTGTCCTATGAAAAAGAGGATAATGATATAAAATGACACGGAATCATGAACAGTTTGGACGAAGATCTCTTGATATCGATATCAGGTGCCAAGGTACAACCTGATCTTTTCTTGGTTGTAAGTTGACTGAAGCCTAAAAAGATGCCTGACAGGCTGCTACACACCTAACAGGAGAGACTGCCATGAAGAATAGTCCACCAGGCTCCTCTACCCATGGAATTCTCCAGGGAAGCATACTGGAGTTCAGTTCAGTTCAGTCCCTCAGTTGTGTCCAATTCTTTGTGGCCTCATGGAGTGCAGCAGGCCAGGCTTCCTTGTTCATCACCAACACTTGGAACTCACTCAAACTCAAGTCCGTTGAGTCTGTGATGCCATCCAATCATCTCATCCTCTGTCATAGCCTTCTTCTCCTGCCTTCAGTCTTTTCCAGCTTCAGAGTCCAATGAGTTGGCACTTCACATGGGGTGGCCAAAGTATTGGAGCTTCAGCTTCAGAATCAGTCCTTCTAATGAATAATCAGGACTGATTTACTTTACAATTGACCGGTGTGATCTTCTTGCAGTCCAAGAGACTCCCAAAAGTATTCTCGAACACCACTGTGGGAAAGCATCAGTTTTTCAGTGTTCAGCCTTCTTTATGGTCCAATTCTCATACCTGTACATGACTACTGAAAAAACAATAGCTTTGGACATATGAACCTTTGTTGGCAATGTAAGGTCTCTGCTTTTTAATGTATTGTCTAGGTTTGTCATTGCTTTTTTGAGGAGCAAGCTTTTTTTTTTTTGCAAGCATCTTTTAATATCGCATTCTGCAGTAATTCTGGAGACCAAGAAAATAAAGTCTCTCACTGTTTTCATTGTTTCCCCATCTATTTGCCATGATGCGATGGGTCCAGATGCCTTGAACTTAGTTTTTTGAATGTTAAGTTTTAAGCCAGCTTTTTCACTCTCCTCTTTTACCTTCATCAAGAGACTCTACAGTCCCTCTTTGCTTTCTGCCATAAGGGTGGTATCATCTGCATATTTGAGGTTATTAATATTTCTTCCAGCAATCTTGATTCCACCTTGTATTTCATCCAGCCTGGCATTTCACATGATATACTTTGCATATAAGTTAAATAAGCAGGGTCACAATATACAGCCTCGACATACTCCATGCCCAGTTAGGAATCAGTCCATTGTTACATGTTGGGTTCTAGCTATTGCTTCCTGACCTGCATACAGATTTCTCAAGAGGCAGGTCAGGTGGTGGTATTCCCAACTCTTGAAGAATTTTCCACAATTTGTTTTCATCCACACAGCCAAAGGCTTTGGCGTAGTCAATAAAGCAGCAATAGATATTTTTACGGAACTCTCTTACTTTTCTGTGATCCAGTGGATGTTGGTAATTTGATCTCTGGTTCCTCTGCCTTTTCTAAATCCAGTTTGAACATCTGGAAGTTCATGGTTCACGTACTATTGAAGCCTGGCTTAGAGAATTCTGAGCATTACTTTGCTAGTGTGTGTGATAAGTGCAATTGTGTTGTAGTTTCAATTTCTTTTGCATTGCCTTTCTTTGGGATTGGAATGAAAACTGACCTTTTCTAGTCCTGTGGTCACTGCTGAATTTTCCAGATTTTCTGGCATATTGAGTGCAGCATTTCAGCAATATCTTTTAGGACTTGATATAGCTCATCTGGAATTCTATCACCTCCACTAGCTTTGTTCGTAGTGATGCTTCCTAAGGCCCACTTGACTTTGCATTTCAGGATGTCTGGCTCTAGGTGAGTGATCATACCATTGGATTATCTGGGTCGTAAAGATCTTTTTTATACAGTTCTTCTGTGTATTCTTGCCACCTCTTCTTAATATCTTCTGCTTCTGTTAGGTCCATACCATTTCTGTCCTTTATTGTGCCTATCTGCATGAAATGTGACCTTTGTATCTTTAATTTTCTTGAAGAGTTCTCTAGTCTTTCTCATTCTATTGTTTGCCTGTATGTCTTTGCATTGATCACTGAGGAAGGCTTTCTTATCTCTCCTTACTATTCTTTGGAACTCTGCATTCAAATCAGTATATCTTTCCTTTTCTCCTTTGCCTTTAGCTTCTCTCCTTTTCACAGCTATTTGTAAGGCCTCCTCAGACAAAAATTTTGACTTTTTGCCATTCTTTTTCTTGGGAATGGTCTTGATCACTGCCTTCTATATAATGTCATGAGCATCTAGAGTAGGTAACCATTCTCTTCTCCAGGGCATCTTCCTGCCCAATGGATTTAACTTGGGTCTCCTGTATTGCAGGTGGATTATTTACTGTTTGAACCATCAGGGAAGCCAAATACTCATAATACTAAGAAATATCAGTAACCTGAGGTAGGCGGATGACACCACTCTTATGGCAGAAAGTGAAAAACTAAAGAGCCTCTTGATGAAAGTGAAAGAGGAGATTGAAAAAGTTGACTTAAAACTCTACATTCAGAAAACTAAGATCACATCATTTGATCTCATCACTTCATGGCAAATAGATGGGGAAACAATGGAAACAGTGAGAAACTTTTTTTTCTTGGGCTCCAAAATCACTGCAGGTGGTGACTCCAGCCATGAAATTAAAAGAAACTTACTCCTTGGAAAAAAAAAAAAAAAGTTATGACCAACCTAGACAGCATGTTGAAAAGCATAGACATTACTTTGACCAGAGAGTTCCATCTAGTCAAATCTATGATTTTTCCAGTAGTCATGTAGGGATGTGAGATTTGGAATATAAAGAAAGTTGAGCGCTGAAGAATTGATGCTTTTGAACTGTGGTGTTGGAGAAGACTCTTCAGAGTTCTTGGACTGCAAGCAGATCCAACCAGTCCATCTTAATGGAGATTAACCCTGAGTATTCATTGGAAGGACTGATGCTGAAGCTGAAACTCCAATACTTTGGCCACCTGATGGGAAGCACTGACTCTTTTGAGAAAACCCTGATGCTAGGAAAGTTTGAAGGCAGGAGGAGAAGGGGATGACAGAAAATGAGATGGTTGGATGGCATCACCAATTTAATGGACATGAATTTGAGTAGGCTCAGGGAAAATGGTGGACAGGGAAGCCTCAAGTGCTGCAGTCTGTTGGGGGGGGGTGTCAAAGAGTCAGATATGACTGAGCAACTCAGCTGAACTGAACAATGTTATCACCATTTAGGCAAGCACAATTGTTGGTCCTATACCCTTAAAATAAACAAAATGGCAGATTATGATTAAAGGAAGTACAGCACTCACCTGTTGGTCCTCGAAAATGTGGGTCGAGGGAAAGAGGGAGAAAGAGAGTGATAATTTCACATATTATCAAAATAATCTTAGCAGATGTAATTTAATGAAATGTTGCTAAAAGCAACTAATAATATTTAAAAAAAAGAAAAAAAACTTAAGTGACAGAGATTTGAACATAATATACAAATTGCTTTCTGGAATGTAAAATTTGATTTTCAAATTAGAAAACCCAGGAGATAAAATCATGAGTATATTTACTCCTGAAATTTTAATATGTGACCTTGAGAAGAAGTAGGGTAATTATCTCAAAGCACAGAGGTAAAATACAGTGACAGAAATGTGAGAGAAAAGATGAGAGAATTTGAAGATCCAGAATGGTTAGTTTGGAAATAACTTGCTATAGAAGGAGAAATTGGAAGAATTGATTTTGAAGCAATAGTTAAATATAATAAAATAAAAATTTGGCAAACTGGGGAAAGCAGGTGAAAATGTACACTTAAGCTTAGGCAAGATTGATTAGAAAAGCAATGAAAAGCCATATCCTGAAGTAACATTAAATTATATAAATAACAGAAATCATACTAATTTCACACTAAAATATACAATTTAAAAGGGAGAAGAAATGATTAAATCTAGTCTTGGAGTTTACATCTGTATCACTTTTGGATTATTGAAAATATAACAATCAAATACCAGCCAAGAAAATATTTCACTGTTCAGTTCAGTTGCTCACTCATGTTCAACTCTTTGTGACCCCATGAATCGCAGCATGCCAGCCCTCCATGTCCATCACCAATTCCCAGAGTCAACCCAAACCCATGTCCATTGAGTCGGTGATGCCCTCCAACCATCTCATCCTCTGTCTTCCCCTTCTCTTCCTGCCCTTAATCTTTCCCAGCATCAGGGTCTTTTCCAATGAGTTAGCCCTTCACATCAGGAGGCCAAAGTATTGGAGTTTCAGCTTCAACATCAGTCCTTCCAAAGAACACCAAGGACTAATCTCCTTTAAGATGGACTGGTTGGATCATCTTGCAGTCCAAGGGACTCTCAAGAGTCTTCTCCAGCACCACAGTTCAAAAGCATCAATTCTTCTGCACTCAGCTTTCTTTACAGTCCAACTCTCACATCCATACATGACCACTGGGAAAATGACAGCCTTGACTGGACGGACTTTTGTTGGCAAAGTAATGTCTCTGCTTTTTAATATGCTGTCTAGGATTGGTCATAACTTTCCTTCCAAGGAGTAAGCATCTTTCAATTTCATGGCTGCAATCACCATCTGCAGTGGTTTTGGAACCCAGAAAAATAAAATCAGCCACTGTTTCCACTGTTTCCCCATCTATTTGCCATGAAGTGATAGGACCAGATGCCATGATCTTAGTTTTCTGAATGTTAAGCTTTAAGCCAGCTTTTTCACTCTCTTCTTTCACTTTCATCAAGAGGCTCTTTTGTCCTTCTTCACTTTCTGCCATAAGGGTGGTGTCATTTGCATATCTGAGGTTACTGGTATTTCTCCCGGCAACCTTGATTCCAGCTTGTGCTTCCTCCAGCTCAACGTTTCTCATGATGTACTCTGCATAGAGGTTAAATAAGCAGGATGACAATATATAGCCTTGACGTACCCTTTTCCTATTTGGAACCAGTCTGTCCCATGTCCAGTTCTAACTGTTGCTTCCTGACTTGCATATAGATTTCTCAAGAGGCAAGTCAGGTGGTCTGGTATTACCATCTCTTTCAGAATTTTCCATAGTGTATTATGATCCACACAATCAAAGGCTTTGGCATAGTCAATAAAGCAGAATTAGATGTTATTCTGGAACTCTCTTGCTTTTTCCATGATCCAGTGGATGTTGGCAATTTGATCTCTGGTTCCTCTGCCTTTTCTAAAACCAGTTTGAACATCAGGAAGTTCACAGTTTATGTATTGCTGAGGCCTGGCTTGGTGAATTTTAAGCATTACTTTACTAGTGTGTGAGCTGAGTGCAATTGTGCAGTAGTTTGAGCATTCTTTGGCATTAATTCTGTACATATATATGCATATACATATATATGTGAAGATATACAAGGATTCGGAGAATATATCATATAAATATTCAGTTTTCTAAAAATGAGATCTAACGAAGGGAAAAAAAATAGAACATAGGTCTCAATATAGAAAAATAAATGCGTGGAAGAAAAAATCATGAACCCTTGTGAATTCATATATTCAAAATTAGAATCTGAAGCAAAATTATTCTAAATTCTTGTATTACTAGTTAGGATGAAGCAGTGAAGAAATGGCATCCCTGGTGGCTCAGATGGTAAAGAATCTGCAGTGCAGAAGACCTGGTTTCAGTCCCTGAATTGAGAAGATCCCTTGGAAAAGGGAATTTCTACCCACTCCAGTATTCTTTCCTAGAGAATTTTATGGATAAAGGAGCCTGGTAGGCTACAGTCCATGGGGTTGCAAAGTCAAACATGACTGAGTGATTAACACATACACAGTGAGGAAATAGATTATCTTAGTGTTTGACATGATTAATATCATCTAACCGATTTTAGTTAATAGTAGAGAAGTAAAATTTTATTTTGAGTCTCATCAAGAGGAACATAGTTAAGCCAGTTAGAGGCCTGTAGGTTGTGCACTTGCACAGTGACACTTCATTCATCTAAGAGGTCAAACTTCATATTGTAGATGGAAATGCATTTTATTACAATTTAATTAACAGATGTAATTAAGTAGATTTAACAGATGAAATTAAAGCTATTATTCTAACAGAATCTTTATATTGTGGTAATTATACTGTTTGGGGGTATAGTGTCTTGAAGCACAATCCTTTTTCTAGTAACAAAGAAGTGAAGTGAAGTCGTTCAGTTGTGTCTGACTCTTTGCGACCCCGTGGACTGTAGCCTATCAGGCTCCTTCCTCCATGGGATTCTCCAGGCAAGAATACTGGAGTGGGTTGCCATTTCCTCCTCCAGGGGATCTTCCCAACCCAGGAATCAAACCGGGGTCTCCCGCATTTCTAGTAACAGAAAGGAGTCAAATAGGTTAGCAGTGATATTCTTGCTTTGGTGCATTAACTGGGCTATCAGTGGTGCTTTATTGAAATTCTTGAAACTTCCTTTTCTCCTGAAATCCTTCACTAAGCTTTGAATCTCTTCCCCTTTCCACAGTTTTTGAGTAACCAATTCCTTGCCTTAAATGAATTCTTCTTGAGAATGTCTATAGTGTAATGTTTGTCCAACTGGTAACTGACTGATGCAGTAGTGTTGATAATCTTTATATATTTTGTCCATGTGTTTGTTACTGTTTTTGTTGCTATTTCTAGCATGATGCTGTATGATTTGATGTAATATGCAGTCCATGTTACAGATTTGAATAGTGGACATTATATTCTCTAGTTTTAGGAATGAAAAATATACATGTTAGAGAGGTTAAGTACATTTCCAAAACCAGCTGGAACTGTATGAGCCAGGAATTGAACCTATATTTTTTTGACTTAAAATCTTTTATGATTTAAATATGTCTTGTTTCTTTTTATGATAGGGCACCCACAGAAGCTAGATTAAAAAAAAAATCTCTTTAAGATCATTCTAAGATCACTTTCCCAAGTACAAACTTATATTACTAGCACTGATTATTTCAAGTTCTTTTAGATAACCTTTATGTAGCCTTATCAAATCCTCATTTTCTTGGCATGTCTGCTGTGGTAAAACTGCTAGTGGCATTAGACAGTTCAGTCAGTCAGTTCAGTTCAGTTGCTCAGTTGTGTCTGATTCTTTGCAACCCCATGAACTGCAGCATGCCAGGCTCCCTGTCCATCACCAACTCCCGGAGTTCACTGACTCATATCCATCGAATCGGTGATGCCAACCAGCTATCTCATCCTCTGTCATCCCCTTCTCCTCCTGCCCCCAATCCCTCCCAGCATCAGAGTCTTTTCCAATGAGTCAACTCTTTGCATGAAGTGGCCAGAGTACTGGAGTTTCAGCTTTAGCATTATTCCTTCCAAAGAACTCCCAGGGCTGATCTCCTTTAGAATAGACTGGTTGGATCTCCTTGCAGTCCAAGGGACTCTCAAGAGTCTTCTCCAACACCACACTTCAAAAGCATCAATTCTTCGGTGCTCAGCCTTCTTTACAGTCCAATTCTCACATCCATACAT
Source organism: Aepyceros melampus (assembly GCA_006408695.1). Taxonomy (NCBI): domain Eukaryota; kingdom Metazoa; phylum Chordata; class Mammalia; order Artiodactyla; family Bovidae; genus Aepyceros; species Aepyceros melampus. The sequence goes on along the minus strand of SJXQ01011224.1, from coordinate 361,605 downwards.
GATTCCTGGAGAAACCATAGCCTTAGTGCTTCTTTAATGTAACATATTGTGAACGGAGTCATAAAAGACGTGGTAGCAAACTAATTAGTGCAAAGAAATTAATTCCTGCTCAGTAAATATTTAAGAAGAAATAAAATTTAGCTCTCAAAAACCGAAGTGGCATAATATTCAGCCAAATGAAATACTGAATATATATTAGTAGGTAGGGGGTGGACTTATTTAAACAGCTAAAAGCCAGATGTTTCTCTTTTGACAGTTACAAGTTGAGATGATTCTTTAAGTATAAACTTGCCGAAGTTCCCTTAAAAATATATTAAAATCTTACATGAGGTAAGATGTGTCAGGAGTCTTTTAGTGGCAAGTAACAGAAACTCATCTGGAAAAAAAAAAAAAGCAAAGAAAGAAAGAGGAATGTATTGGCTTCAGTATCTGAGGAATTATAAGTGACATTAGCTCCAGTTGGACAAAAGGACTCACATGATGTTTAGGGCTCTGTCTCCAAAGTTTGGTTCTCTTGCTCGTTATGTTGCTGACTTCATTAATTTCTGTATGTGGTAACCAGGAAATTTGCTGACTGCTTATATCTCTCTATGGTTGAATGTTTGTGTCTCTCCCATTCAGTTAGCATGTTGAATTTACTGAACCCTGAAAGTCATAATGGGCTTCCCAGGTTGCCCTAGTGGTAAAGAACCTGCCTGCCAATGCAGAAGGCTTAAGAGACATGGGTTCAGTCCTTGGCTCAGTAAGATCACCTGGAAGAAGGCAATGGCGACCCACTCCAGTATTCTTGCCTGGAGGATCCTAGGGACACGAGAGGGTCCATAGGGTCACAGATAGTTGGACACAACTGAAGTGACTTAGCACACAGGGTGATAATAAGAGGATGAGGCTGTTGGGAGATGACTGGGTCATCAGAGCAGAGCCTTCATCCATGAGATTGGTACCCTAGTAAAGATTGTGTGAGAAAGCTCCTCACCCCTTTCTCCATGTGAGAACATGACAAAAAGATATCCAAGAACAAGGAAGTGGGCCTCACCAGACATAGAACCTCACCATGTCCTCACTTTGATATCTGATTTCCAGACCCCAGAAATGTGACAGTTATATTTGTGCTGTTTTTAAGCCACCTACTTTGTGGTATATTGTTACAGTAACCTTAGTGGTGGAGAAGGTAATGGCATCCCACGCCAGTCCTCTTGCCTGGAAAATCCCATGGACGGAGGAGCCTGGTAGGCTGCAGTCCATGGGGTCGTGGAGAGTTGGACGTGACTGAACAAGTTCACTTTCACTTTTCACTTTCATGCATTGGAGAAGAAAATGGCAACCCACTCCAGTGTTCTTGCCTGGAGAATCCCAGGGAAGGTGGAGCCTAGTGGGCTGCCACACAAAGTTGGACATGACTGACGCAACTTAGCAGCAGCACCAACAATACCCTTAGTGGAATAAGACACCTCTGTTTTATTTATTGTGATGCCCTACAGTGAAAAATAGCATGTTTTTTTCCACATGTCCACACATCAGTCTTGAGTAGAACACTGAATAATTCCTCATGATTTTAAACAGCACATTTATTTAACAAATATTTATATATCACATCCTGTATTCCAAGTACTCATCTAAATGTTGAAAATATTAACTCAATTAATTTTGTAAAAACTCTGAGAGGGATGCACTATTATTCTCTCTCTTTTTTTGCACATGAGGGAGTTGAGACACAGAAAGTTTAAAGTTGCATATTTAATAAGTGCCAGAGTCAGAATTAGAGCACAGCAGTCTCATTCCAACAAAAATGCTATACTGATTCTCCATGTGGAGCAAAAAAATGTCACTGAGGTGAAAAATGTCCTAATTAGGTCACCGTTGGATAAAACTTGCATCCAAGGTAACAGGAAGGGTCACTTTTGGGATTAGAGAAAAGTGGGTGGAGAGAAAGTTTCTTAAAGAATAGAGATGCTGGGCTGAAAAAAACAAAACAAAACAACAACAAAAAAACACATGTCCACTAAAACAAAAGAGGGATATGGAAAGATAGTTATTATAATTTAAGAATCATATTGAATTAATTGTATATAACATAGAAGCTAAGTACTTCATATTAATATTAAAAATACAGTGAAAATGTATATATTGGTATGATTCCTAGATTATAATGAAAGATAATCAAGCCAAATGAATCTATGCTTGTATGCTGACAATCTAAATTTAATTGTGATGTCAGATAAATAGAAAAATGATTCCCTAAAATAAACTATTTCTGTTTCTTAATGATGTTCTTTCCTTCATTTAATTACAAATCTCACTGTCTTTGACTTTTCTTCCTGAGCCAGTAGTAGAAGAAAACTTTTACTGAGAAGACTTTGGACAATTTATTCTATTCTGATGGATACTTCCAATATCATGCTTCATGAGATGGTTTCACAATCTAATTTTATTATTTTTCTTGAATTATCAAAAGTGGGGTTCCATAGTAGAAGCCATGTGCATTTTAAAAATTTCTGTAACTCAGTGTCTCTTCCTGAACTCAGAATGTTTTCATTCATTGCCCTATTTCATCAGCTCCTGTCTCTGCTGTGGTGACAGTGAAGGCTTATCCTCCTGTCACTTCCTTGGGTGAAGGCAATGGTGATGTGTGTGCTCCAGGTGTCAGTGTACCAACTGCACAAATCCATGTGCACAGGCTTTGTGGGCATGTCCTCAAAGGATATTCCTCTTCCTTCCCTTCACCTACCTTTCCTGTCCATGTCACACTCAAGTGTCTCGGTGCTGGGTGCAGTAAATGAAGGCTATGTTACATTCCTTTGCAAACTGCTGCTGGAGATTATACACTAAAAATCATAAGGATCACTTTCTTATCCCCAAAGTTTTAAAATTTTAGTCGAGTTTTTTTTGTAATATGGCTTCATGTTGAAGACATTTTGTTGTTGTTCATTGTTTCAAGGGTTCACAAAAATTAAATCATGAATTGTTTTCTTCGCAGGCTATTTGAGAAGCTCTCTTGGGGTAAGTGGGTAGTGAAATACAAAATAAAATGCAAATGAAGTAAGAATGTTATTTTTCAACTAGACTGATTCAAATTACTCATATATAATTATAGAAATTTGCTGTGTTTTAAAACTAGATTGACCTGAGTTAATATCCCAGATTTACCATTTACTCGTGAGGTCCTCAGTCTCTTCATCGGCAAAGCAGGGATAATAGTGCTTGTACTCTCATTAAATGAGGGTTAAATAAAGCTTTAGATACCAGTCACCATAGAAAATAATACTAATATAGTAGTTAGCTAGTGAATGGCAATTATTTTTACACTCTTTACAACTGCAGTTTTAAAAACTTATTGACTGATACTTAATCTTCTTCAGTGTATACTCTCATCATATACCCCTCTAGCCTTTTCATATATTATTTCATTTTGACACACTGGACTATATGGGGTTCTCTAAACATGAGACTTATATTCAGTTATATTATCACCTGTGTCTGAAAGGCCCATTCTCTACCTTTTCTCACACTTGAAGCCTTCCACATCCCCAGTGGTGCAAGACCAGACTGTCTTTCTCATAGAGTCTTAGCAGTACACTCTGGCTTTAATTTCTCCATACTACTGCTTATTTTGTGTTTAATGATATTGTATTAAGAGTTTTCCAGAGAAATAGAATCCAATAGGAGATTGTGTGTGTGTGTGTGTGTGTGTGTGTGTGTATTTTAAAGTAAGCTCAAGTAATTAGAGAGGATAAGAAATCTCATGATATGCCATCTGCAAGTTGGAGTCCTGGGAAAACAGTGTTATAATTTAATCTGAGCCTAAAGGCCTCAGGACAAGTGTTACTAATGATGTAAATCCTAGTCTGAGGACAAGAGACAAGCAGTGTCCCAGCTCAGTCATTCAGGCAGAACCTGAAGGGCCCAGAACTCCCTCTTCTCATGCTTTTTTTTAATTCAAGCTCCAGCGTATTGAATGACCCAGTTGGGGAAGGCCATCTGCTTTACTGAGTTAATCAATCCAAATGCTAATATTATTCAGAAATACCATCACAGACACATCATCCAGAATTATGTTTACAAATATCTAGGCACCCTATGATGCAATTAACTTGACACATAAAATTACCATCACAGATATCATAGCAGAATTTAATGTATGAATCTTCTAATTCAACTCAGCTAAATGCATTTTGACAAGAACTTAGAATAGAAGGAAATTTTCTTTTTCTTTTTTAAACAGCTAGCCAGTAGATGGAGAGGCCTACTTTATAAATTAATAAAATGTCCCAGTATAAGGGCCAGACCTCTATCATCTGCAACAAAGTTGGAAACCAAATAAATAAAATGTCCTTGGTGTATCTAGCTTGGATTATAGTACTAGACAGGAAGTTACCTGAGAAGGGATGTAATCAAATGTTTACTTAGATGATATGTTATAAACATACAAACTATATGTATGAAGAAATTAGATTTGTGAACGATAGCCTGTCAGAGGAAACCAGATAACCATGTCTTTCCACAAAGTGTCTCAAAGTTCCATTATTTAAAGATACTTTTGAATGGATCAGGGTGAGACTAGATTGAGTGCTTTGAATGCTTTTTTCTAGCTGTGGAATTTTTCATTCAAATGAAATATTTTATAGATGGGGAACAAAGTGGATAAATCAAGAGCTATTCTGATATGTGGGTTCTCTCATCTTCTGGTCTGTGGTGGTGACTTTCAGGAACTCTCTGGATAAATATTTTCTATTCACCTTTCTTTACGTTTCTAAGCCCTTTTAAAAACCAAAATGATTAAAGATTTATCATACCAGTTTGATTCAAAGTGGAGAAGGGACATAAGAGGAGCCCATTTGGGCACTGTTCTGAGCAAACTTGTTTTCTAGCAGTTTTGTCTCACAGTCACACCTTAGCCTAGTTCCTAAGGCTAAGGACACAGATATTAGAGTCAGCAGTAAGGATTTCATCTAAAAGACCACGGGAGAGTGATGTCCACCATTTACAAAGTGAGAAAGCTAAGTAAACTAGTTCAGAAAAGAGGAGAGAATGGAGAAAATGCACATAAACTCAGACTGAGGTGACAGGTACAATGTGGACTCTCCCTGTTGGAGGGTCAGAGTTCCTCATTTCCCAATCAAGTTCCTGCTTTTTAAGTTCAATTTGTAGTGTCCTGGCATTTCCATACTTTGGACTATTTTCAGTATCTACTTTCACACAGAAATCTTACTTTTCATGTCACCCAAGTTTAGTGGAATTTTGGTTTCTGTATTCCAAGATTCTATATTAAAAAAAAAAAAACTTTTTCTATATTGAAAGGAAATTTTTTGAGCTAAGTTTGATTACTAAGCAACAGGGTATAGAAAATATGCAAAGCAGGTTAAGATGTGGTGGCTGTGAAGAATGCATTTGCAATCCTTCACCTAGGAAGAGAGCTATCAGTTCATGAATTCATGACAGAAAAAGAGTTCACACAAACTTTCAGAATCTAGAACATACAACTACTTAGGGAGGAGAATTGAGAATTTAGAGAAAGGTCAGATTGATTATATTTATTTGTATGTACTGGTTATTCCTTATAACTCTAAGAATGTTGGAAACACAAATATACTCCTGTTTGTGGTGTCTGGCTGGAGCCAGATGATGAAAAATGAAACTAATGATATTTTTGTATAAATATATTATTATGCTTTGGAAATTGCTATATGAAGCCCTTTCTCCTTATTCCTGGCACTATGGAACTATTGGGATTTAGATACAAAATTCAGCTTGTCATCTGAAGCTGGTATCCCCAGTGTATTGTGTTTTAGATTAAATCAGTGCTTTTGCTGGGTTTTCCTGGTGGCTCAGATGGTAAAGAAACTGCCTGTAGTGAGGGAGAGCTCGGTTCAATCCCTGGGTTGGGAAGCTCCCCTGGAGGAGAGCATAGCAACCCACTCCAGTATTCTTGCTTGGAGAATCCCATGGGTAGAAGAGCCTGGCAGGCTGCAGTCCATGGGACAGAAAAAAGTCAGACACTACTGAGCTTGGACTGCAAGGAGATCCAACCAGTTCATTCTAAAGGAGATCAGCCCTGGGATTTCTTTGGAAGGAATGATGCTAAAGCTGAAACTCCAGTACTTTGGCCACCTCATGCGAAGCTGACTCTTTGGAAAAGACTCTGATGCTGGGAGAGATTGGGGGCAGGAGAAAAAGGGGATGACAGAGGATGAGATGGCTGGATGGCATCACTGACTCGATGGGCATGAGTCTGAGCGAACTCCAGGAGTTGGTGATGGACAGGGAGGCCTGGCGTGCTGCAATTCATGGGGTTGCAGAGAGTCAGACACGACTGAGTGACTGAACTGAACTGAACTGAGCGACTAAGCACAGTACTTCCATTGGAAAAAAGAAATAAAAGAAAAGAAATCGGTAATTGCAGTTGAGTATCTGACATGAGCAGGATTTCTTGTGTTGTTGGGAATCTCTTCTTAGGGAAGTCTGGGGAGGACCTATGTGTGTAGGAAGCCAGGCTTCAAATTCAAAGACCCGATCATGTCTAGTCAGCTGAAGCTGTTATTAAATTTTGATTAGCTGGATGCTCTGATAAGGGTCATGACAGGAAATACATATCTGGATTTGCCTTTCAATGCATATAATTCCCAAAAATGAAAATAGAAGCAAATTGTATAAGAATCTTATCTGTGGAAAATTTCTTGAACGGGGACATGTGCCTGACACAAGATGCTATAGGAGTGAGTGTCTGACACTCAGATGATGCCTGGCACTGAGTTGAAACACTTGGGATTATATACAGATGCTATAGCTGTAGGACCCTGCAAGGGAGATGCTTTCTGTTTCCTTTCTCAAAGCTGATTCTTAGGGACAATGGAAGGAGTCCACTTTCCTGCCTCAGCTGACTAAAAAGAGACTCATTTGGAGACTACACTAAACTCATCAGATTATCTACCATTAAAATAATTATACTCAAATACTGTGACCACTTAACAGTTAGTGTGTTCCTAAGGAGACTGGTAGATTTTGTGCTGGGATGACAGTACTGAGATGCATGCCAGCTCACCAGGAAGAGAAGCTCTTGAATGGTTAGGAGAACGGAGCAGATTTACTGAGAAAATCAAAGGGGGAACCAGGACCTCCTTCTTGTCAAACATAATTCCTGGTTGGTCTTGTAATATTCCTTTTCCAGTTCCCAGGAAACCTGCCTCTCCTTTGAATTCTGAGATATCGTCAATCATGCCCTAGAACCTCCTTTTCAGTTAGGCTCAGTTGAAAGGAATAATATTCCTTGCATTTCAAAGAGACTTGGATAGAAGAGTTGAAGAATGCATGGTTACACTTTTTCTTTTTTTAAAAGACACATGTTATATTAGTTACAGGTGTGCAACATAATGATTCGATGCAAAGTATTGCAAAATGATCACCAAAATAAGTCTAGTTATGATGTACCATTACAAAGTTATGGAACTTTTGTTCTGATAATTAGATTTTTTAAAATTTGTTCTCTTAGCAGTTTTCAAATATACAACTCAGTACTCTTAACTATAGTTGCTATGCTGTATATTATATCCCCAAGACATTTATTTTATAACTGAAAGTTTGTATCTTTGGCCTCCTTTCACCTATTTTTCCTCTCCCTAACCCCCATCTTTGGTAGTCATCAATTTCTCTATCAATGAGCTTGCTTTTGCTATGTTTTAGATTCCACATATAGGTTGGTCATACAGTATTTAACATTCTCTGTGTGACTTATTTCATTTTGCACAATGCTTTCAAGTTCCAGCCATGTTGCTGCAAATGGCAAAATTTCATTAGTTTTTATGGCTGAATAATGTTCCATTGTGTGAGTATACACAGACACACACCTTTGCCCATTCATTTGTTGATGGGCACTTTGGTTGTTTCCATATCATGGTTATTATAAATAATGCTATAGTAAACATGGGTGTACATATATCTTTGGGAGTTGGTGTTTTCATTTTCTTCAAATAAATACCCAGAAGTGAAACTGCTGGATCATAGAGTAGGTCTATTTTTAATTTTTTAAGGAACCTCCATGCTATTTCCCATAGTATCTGCATAAGTTTGCATTCCCATCAAGAGTGTACCAGGGCTTATTTTCCTTCACATTCTTGCCAGCATTTGTTACTTTTTGTCTTTTGGATAATAGGTGTGAGATGATATTTCATTATGATTTTGATTTCCATTTCTCTGGTGATTAATGTTGATCATCAGATCAGCTTTTCATGAACCTTTTGGCCATCTGTACATCTTCTTCAGAAAAACATCTGTTCAGATCCTCTGCCCATTTTTTAATGAAATTGTTTGGTGGGGAGGTTGGCTATTAAGTTGTATGATTTCCTTACATATTTTGGATATTAACCCATTATCAGACCTTATATTTACAAATATTTTATCTTATTCAACAAGTTTCCTGTTCATTTTTTGGATTATTTTGTGTGCTCTGTGGAGCTTTTTAATTTGGGGTAGACTCATTGCTTGTTTTTGCTTTTGTTGTCTTTGCTTTGGTGTCAAATGCAAGAAACAAACAAACAAAAAAATCTCATTGCCAAGATCAATGTCAAGGATTTTATTGACTGTGTTTTCTTCTAGAAGTTTTATGATTTCAGGCTTAATCACTTTTTTAAATTGTCTTATTCCAGACTACTGATTATTCCACTGTAAATTACTGCTGCTCCTCCTCTTCAATGCCTTTCCGTGTCCTTAAGAACTTTTTTAGACCAGACCAATTGCAGTAGTTTATAGAATACAGACCTACAAATTATTGAAGGACTTCCACTGCCCTGCTCCAGGGCTTTTGTGTATGAACCCCTAAATTACTTCAGTGCCTTTGGTTCATTATATCCTATTTCAAGTGCATTTTGACATTTCAGATATTTCTTTAGTTCTCCCTGACATTTCAAAAACAACTGGCCATTGATTTTTTTGTTAGTTATGTCCTCCAAGCCCTAGTGACACTCAGCGCCTGATCCAAAGCATCCTATATTCAAATAGAACAGCTGACAAGCTTCAAGGGCAGGTCTTGACCAAACATCCTTTTTTCATTACCTGTTGTGAAGCAGTAAACATTATCCTGCCACAGTGATGAGAAGCTTCTTGTATCATGACACCTACTGAGAATGCGCAGTTTGAAGCTGTCACCGTGGTGAAGAGTAGAAACTTATTCTGGTGACTAGGGACTATTCACTAATAATAGTCTAAGAGAGGGTAATGACAGGTATTCTCACAGTATAATGAGTATTTTTTGTGTGCTGCTTATAACTAAAGGCACATGTTATTATCATTTATGTGGCAATCATCTTTGGGAAAGCAATCAAAGCAATGAATAGCAGCTTACACACAACAGAGCAGCAACTCAGATCTGATAGGCCTATTACTAAGAGGTAATTTAATATTTATTTAATGTATTAAAAAGGTATTTCTTATGTATGTCTCTAGTAAAGTAATAACACTGTGTGTGATGTGTAGAGTACATCACTTCTGTGATTTTAAATGCATTTTAAAATTATAAAGCATTTCTTATAACATAATCTTTTATGAGATTTAAAAATCTATTCTGAACAGGACAATGACTGGAGGGTACAGAGTAGGGCATGTTTCTTTTTAAACTCATCCTGGCAGTGTTTCAAGGAAAGATTTCTAGTTGATCTATTTCCTGATCAAAACATTTGTTCTCATAAGATAATAAAAATAATCTGCATGCAAGCCAGCTCTGCTTGTGGTGAGTTGGCCTCTTATGTTGCCAATTCTGTTTATTGCTATACCCTGGAAGATGAGGAAGAAGGGAATGAAGAGCAAACACAGAAATTCCTAAATGACTCAGTCAGGAAAGAATTCAGGATAAGGCAACACCTGACAGTTCAAGTGTCATCTCTTACATGAATTTCGCAGATCCTGAACATTTTAGACCATTTCATGTGTATGCTTGAAATTCCAGGGAATATCTTTTGTTAAATGTCTCTTGTTTCTTCAGTTGATTTTCAGTTCATTTACATCACATAAATGTTTCCAATTTGATTTACACATCATCAACTAGAAATTTTTTTGTAGGCTTGTGTGTTTTTCCAGAAATAGTTAACATAGAAAATGTGTCATGGAGAGGAAACAAGAAATTGTGGTGGCAGTGGGACCAATGGAGAAATAGCTGAATTGCATGGATTTATTAAAAGCTCTTAGTCCATTTTACAGTGGCTAATCAAACTTTAAAAACCTAAAGACTAATATATTTAAGCCAATATATATGTGGTGATTCTATATTTATCTTGTGTAGAAAATGTAAAGCAATGTTATCAAAAGTATAGCAAATGTGAAGAAAGCATTTCTGGATGCCTCATAAATATTCACATAGAGAATAAAAGATTTCTTTTATCTTTGAGTGTGAGATAAACTGATAAAAGTCACTTGATTTATATCTGTATTGCTAACTTATATATGACATGAGTCATAAGTTTTAAAATGAGGTTTTATTTAAGACATGGAATGTCATGTACAAAATATCATAGAACTCACTCTTATACCCTAATATATTTCAGAATATATTAATGTATTTGAGGACATTAAAATAAAAGTTGGCAACACAGTATTTCTAATTAAATATTTACAGCTCTGGTTAACAAAGGAGTAATTTGTAATATGCAAGCATTATGTATAATATTTAAATTTGCTAGTGTAGAAATTTTAATTAATAGCTGTGCTAGGAAAATATCCCTGCCAAAGTATCCATGATTAACTATCCACATGTCAATAAATATTATTGGCATATGATAGTTAATAATGTAATTCACTGTATGAGATACATTTCAAGGAGATTTAAAAATGTATATAGAAATAGACACAATTTCTTGTGCTAACTTTGTGTGTATGTATATATGTGTGTTTGGAATATAAAGATTCAGAAAAGAAGCAACAGCTTCATATAAACAGCATTGTTTTCTGAAGAAACTTGAGTCCATATATTGTCTATTCAGTGGAAAATTCTGTCTCTAGCAGGTTATTTAAGCTATTGTATTTTTCTCAGGCTTAAGTTTAATAGTTGAAAAATACAACAAATAATACTTACCTCATAGAGTTGCTAGGATTAGATAGGCTAACAACCTTTCTAATAGGGACAGGTTTATAAGATGCTGGAAACAAAATGTAAATACTGCATGTTTAAAATAATTTATTAAACATTTTATTATTTTCAAATCTAAATATTTTCTGCAGTAATGTATTTTAGCTTAGATTTTTATCAAGAAAAATCAGCCAAAATAAAGTAGTTTTATGCACACACTTTATACTATATATTTTAAACTTTCTGAGATGTTTTATCATCATTATTTAAGGAGTTCATGTTTTTCCTAGTTGGTTAAATTTATAATTTTCTTTCTGAATTTTCATTGCAATATTTTATTCTTTGAAGACTGCATAAACCCAACAGAAACTTTATTTCAATTTTTAATATTATGCAGTTAATGTTTTACTATAAAAACCTTATGATATATAAGATGTATTTAGTATTAAAACAATCAATAAATTTTTTAAAAATCTGGTATAATTCAGACAGCATATTATAACTAAGTGCCATACTCTAAATGTAATAATTTATTATTTATAGTATTTATTGGTATCACTGGAGAGGAAGAAATTTTTCTCTACTAGTTTCTTCTAGTTGATTTAAGAACTAAACTGACATTATCAGATTAACAGAAGAAAATCAAATGCAAGTTAAATGTGTTACATGTATACATGGGAAAGATTCAGTTAAACTAAGTAGGTCACCAAGATGGGTGAAGCGCTCACCTTAAGACCTTATTCAGCTAAAGACAAAAGAGGATGTTGAGGATAGGGGTTTGGGACTTCAAAGGAAAGGAAGGCAAGTAATGTGGAGATAGAAAAACAAATGTTTGGTAAATAAATGTTTGTGGGGCCTTCAGAGACAATGTGGAGAAGGAAATGGCAGCCCACTCCAGTATTCTTGCCTGGAGAATCCTGTGGACAGAGGAGCCTGGTGGGCTGCCGTCTATGGGGTCGCACAGAGTCGGACAGGACCGAAGCAACTTAGCAGCAGCAGCAGCAGCAGCAGCAGAGTCAATGCAACACAGAGTTCCCCACCCTCTACATCTCACAGGTATTTGTGCAATTATCTCTGGTGATAGGTCTATTCCCAAAGCAGATTCTTTATCTAAATCTTTAGGCAGCTAAGGGAGAGGTTTAAAAAAAAAAAAAAAAGACTTCCGGAGTGTTCTGTTTCTTAAAGATCATCAGAGTAAAGTAATCCTCATGCCAAAGAGACTTATTTTGGGGCAGCAAATTTTGCTCACCTATAATATCACTGGAAAAGTTGGAATGTTGTATTTTATTTGACAGCTGACTGATACTTATTACATTAGCCCTACAGAATGCAAAAACCATATGCCACAACTTTATACATCTAAATTCCTGAGTAATTAAACCAACAGGGATGGCTTGAGTGACATTTTAAAATTGTTTTGTTTCCTCTGACTAGTTTTCATTTAATCACAATAATACTCTGGGTTCCATCTTCAGCTCTGAAATCTTTTGAGGGACCACACGGCTAACAAGACATATGTCCTTTTATACTATTTTCATTTGTTAATGGTGCAGGATTGTCTTCACAGTGACCACAATGAGTTTATTCAAGGAAATTAAATGTACCTTGAGGAAAAACAGGGGGAAAAAACAAGCTGGTAAAGGAAATAAAGTATTGCCCAAGAAGGGATTTTGGCGAAATAGATTTATCACTTTTGTCAAACACTTTTAAGGTAGTTATTTGGAGCTTTGTCTATGGAGGATATGTTATATTTTATGTTGAAGGCCAATAATGAAGTAGGCTGCCTGTGGGAACACCTCCCATGCTTTCCTTACAGCTATACTCCAAGGTACACTTCTTGATTTTTAACCAGAAAAATGAGTTTACATCTTCTTTCACAGGTCCCAGTAATTTAGCCTGTGTTAGTTTCTCCATATGACTGACAATCTGTTCTATTCTGTAGAGTCTACATTCCCTCTCTAATCTAGAATGGATAAGTTCCACTACATGCTTATTTTAACTTTGTTTTCAGGAACTGGGGACATTACCCAAAGTTGGGTTGGCAAATCCATTGAGAGATAGATGCAGGCAATAACACAATTTATCATGTAATTCCCACAAGTCTCAATTTAGCCAATTATCCCAATAATATTTTGGGAGCCTAATTAAATCAACTCAGTGTCAGTTTGTCAATCTCTGAATGGTGTGTGCTTTTTCCTTTTTTCATTTTGTCATCTAGCTTCACTTATTTCCTTGGTGGCTCAGTTAGTAAAGAATCTGCCTGCAATTCGGGAGACCTGGGTTCGATCCCTGGCTTGGGAAGATCCCCTGGAGAAGGAAAAAGCTCCCCACTCCAGTATTCAGGCCTGGAGAGTTCCACGGACTGTATAGTCCATGAGGTTGCAAAGAGTCAGACAGGACTGAGCGACTTTCACTTTAACTTTTCGCTTATAAATGGCCAAAAGGGTTCCATCAGAGAAACTTTAAGGAATGCTTATACATCATTCTTGGCATGGTATCATGAGGTCCTTCTTTAAGTGGACCTGGTTTCTCTTTCATTCAAAGGGTTCTGGGTCTGTGATTTAGCTCTGGAATGGAAACTTGGTGAGAGGATGTGGCTCCATTGTGGTGATGAAATCAGACCTCTACTCACAAGCCCTCATGTTTCTCTGTGATTATACATTGAAAAACTGTTTCAAAGGCTAGCTTCTAATTTATTTCTGCTGCTGCTGCTAAGTTGCTTCAGTTGTGTCCGACTCTGTGCTACCCCATAGACGGCAACCCACCAGGCTCCACCTCCCTGGGATTCTCCAGGCAAGAACACTAGGGTGGGTTGCCATTTCCTTCTCCAATGCATGAAAGTGAAAGTGAAGTCGCTCAGTCGTGTCTGATTCTTAGCGACCCCATGGACTGCAGCCTACCAAGCTCTTCCATCCATGGGATTTTCCAGGCAAGAGTACTGGAGTGGAGTGCGGTTGCCTTCTCCAATCTATTTCTAGTGACCAACAAATCACAGCCAAAGATGTCTGTGGTTCAAATATTCTGACCATTGCTCTGGATCTGCTGCTCATTATAGTAATTCTGCTCACTCTGCCTCAGTGGCTGAAGTGCTGCCATGTGGCCTCTGCCTGCCCAGAAAGTCCTATTTCAATGGCAGCATCTCCCACTTTCCTCTCTGATCTGTAGGATACAACTATGAAATTTTCTAAGAATGTGGAAACTTTCCCCTCATTAATGCAATTATCAAAACTGGGAGATAATTGAGAGGTTGGTGGATAGATTGCACATAGTTCAAATATGTACTCCAATATTGATATCTCTTATGCCTTTTGCTCTTTCGTCTGTATTATGATCAGGAAGTTCTGGCATCTAGAGCTCATTTAATGTAAATCACTGTTGAGTCCAAGTCTTAGTCAACTGACCAATAATTGTTAAATCCATTCTTACCAGCTGAAGCAGACACATTGAATTGAGGGATTTGGGGAAGTTAATCATATTGATAAATGCAGACATTTAATAAAAAGAAAGGATTAGTAAAGCGGAGTGCAATAGGGAGAGGGTAGTGAAATCGTTCAATCGTGGCTGACTCTTGGCAACCCCATGGACTGCAGCTTACCAGATTCCTCCATCCATGGGATTTTCCAGGCAAGAGTAGCCACTTCAGTACCCACTCCAGTAGTCTTGCTTGGAAAATCCCATGGCTGGAGGAGCCTGGTAGGCTACAGTCCATGGGGTCACTAAGAATTGGACACGACTGAGCAACTTCACTTTCACTTTTCACTTTTCATGGATTGGAGAAGGAAATGGCAACCCACTCCATGTTCTTGCCTGGAGAATCCCAGGAACGGGGGAGCCTGGTGGGCTGCCATTTATGGGGTCACACAGAGTTGGACACGACTGAAGTGACTTAGCAACAGCAGTGTTATTCAGAGTCACAATGTACTTGTCACTGAGGTTCCCAGAGCTTTCTACCCCTGCTGGTTTGGGGACACAGGGCAGTAGCCCACAGTTGCACTGACAGATCTGTATTTGCTTCTGTTGATGCTGGGACCTTATGTCCTCTGTGAACAAACCCTGGGGCCTACCGCTTTCATTGTCTTGGACATTTCTGCTATGTTAGGGGCTCAC
Source organism: Aepyceros melampus (assembly GCA_006408695.1). Lineage (NCBI taxonomy): Eukaryota > Metazoa > Chordata > Mammalia > Artiodactyla > Bovidae > Aepyceros > Aepyceros melampus. The sequence goes on along the minus strand of SJXQ01011224.1, from coordinate 346,448 downwards.
AGGCATCTCTGTTGGCCCACAGTTTCTCCCTGCTACCATTTTAGGAGTCGGAAGCAAGGAAAATGGCATCTCCTTTTCTTACAGTCTCTATTTTTTAGCTACTGCTATTATCAACAGAGTATCATTGAAACCTTGGAGGCAAAAGTGCATTTGAGAAATTCAGCTGGAAGGCTGTATAGAGGAGCATATGTAGGATCATTCTATCCCCTACCCCACTTGCGATCCTTTTCCTTTTTAGAATTTACAGTAACATTTTTCAGACAAGCTGCCAGAGATAACAAACAGCACTCAATGCTTTTTTTTTTTAATTTCCACAAATTTAGACACTTCAGTTACCATTAACTTTTTTGTCCTTTTTTTAAACTTTGGTCTGGAAATTTCATTTCCTTCTTCCTTTGGCCTTCTTTACTAGAGAGTAGAATCTCAGTTTTCCCTCTCATTACCTAATGATTACATTCTTTCTGCTTTATTTACAAAAGGGAAAAAAGATATTTTACCCAACTGTTGATAAGTGAAATACTTATTATTAATCAATTTTTAAAAAAGCTTATATAACAAATGTATGAATCTAAATTTATTAGAAAAAATAAACACTAGATTTGAACAGTTGCTCTAAATTTTATCCTGATTTCAGTGTCTCAAAGCTCCTCAAGTTTCATACCATATAGCATTCTTTATTTTTTTTTTATTGATTTAGAATTGGCATGTATATTACTTTAGATTCAAGCATACAACATAATGTTTAGATAATTTGTATATATTGTGAAATGATCACTGCAATAAGAATAATTAACACTCATCACTCTACATAGTAACAAAAATTATTTTTCTTGTGATGAGGACTTTTATGATCTATTTTATGATCTGTTCTTTTAGCAACTTTCAGATATATATTGCAGTATTATTAGCTATAGTCACCATGTTGCACATTGCATCCTCATAACTTGTTTACTTTATAAGTGGAAATCTTTAACTCAAGTTTGCTTGTTAACTATTAATAATTAATTTGACCATGCCATGTGGCATGCACTTTTCATTCTGGGAAACAAAAATAAAAGATTTTTTAGGATGGGACCACATTTTAACTAGTTCACATCAATGATGAAATATAATGGCATGCCCTTCTTTCAGTGCATATATTCAGGTAATTACAAAATCTTTTGACAGCTAAGGCATGATATTTGAACTGCTGCTACTGTAACTACAACTTAACTGTTTAAATTTCTCAGTTTTATCAGACAAATATATATATATATATATATATTATATATATGCTAGATCATGGATATACTAGGCATTTCTTCTAGTTATTTTGTTTCTTAAGGTCTCTTGGGTTACCATCTTAGTCCATTAAGGCTGCTATAACAAAATACCATAGATTGAATGGCTTAACACAATAAACATTTATTCCTCACAGTTCTGGAGGCTGTGATGTCCTAAATCAAAGTGCTAGGCACATTCAATGTTTGGTGAGAGACTTCCTGGCTTGTAGATGGCTTATTTTTACATACTACAAAGAGAACTCCCATATCTCATTCATTTTTTTATAAGGATATGAATTCTATCATTAGGGCCCAACCTTCATGACCTAATCTAACTCTATTCCCCAAAGCCTCCACCTCCAAATATCTCCAAATACTTCCATATTGGGAATTAAGAGTCTCAACATGAACTTTTGGAGGAATCAAATATTCAGTGCATAGAAATCACCTTCCCAGTGATAAGATCAGAAGAGAAGCTTCACATAAAATTGTTCTGCCTTGTGACCTGTTGCTATTCTTAAGGGAGTGGCCACTTCTCTGTGGCTCACTGTGGTGAGAGATGAGTATGTGGGCCTCTTCAATCTATACATATGCAAACGAATTTCTACCCTCTTGATAAGATCCAGAATCACAGGTTTATCCTCACGATTGATTTTGCCTTAGAACTTAGCTTCTGACACTGTTGTTTTGTTGGGAAAGAAATAGCATTCAAGAGATTTACCATTGTTGGACTAACATTATCCTGTCTTACATGTCTATAAGCTACATAAGAACAGAATTGGTATATTTTATGCTAAGCAAATTCTAGAAGGGTAGAAAGGCATACTTGAAAACAAAAGAGACTTCAGGTATCATCTAGCTTCTTGTTTAACAGGCTCCTTATGTAACAGAATCAAAGTCCTAAGCTGATCTTCTGAAATGCAAACAGGAGCAAAATTCCATCTGAATTGAATTACACTCCAACCCACTTTATCGTCAACATATTTAAATGAGCAACCAACTGTATATCCCAGCCATATCAGAAACTGAAAAGATTAAAAAGTGAACAAATAATCAAGTCTCCAAATTAGCTCTTAATTTGAAGTTCTCCCCTCTGAGTAAGGTACCATCTTCTCTCTAACTAGGCATACCTTCCCTCAGCCAATCACAGATAGGTCCTATTCCTTGAATTCTCCCCAATACTCTTGATTTCACCACTTCTTTTTACTGTCCTGACCCTGCTTAAAATCATATGGCCTCATTTGTTCCTTCCCTTCAGATACTATCAGGCCAACTCACATCCGGCCTTCTTGGTTTATCTTATTCGCCACTACAAGAAAACACACTGTCCTCTCTTATCCCATTTCAAAGTTTAATAGCAAATGAAGCAACTGACAAATAATTAATCTCAAAAATATACAAGCAACTTCTGCAGCTCAATTCCAGGAAAATAAATGATCCAATCAAAAAATGGGCCAAAGAACTAAACAGACATTTCTCCAAAGAAGACATACAGTGGCTAACAAACACATGAAAAGATGCTCAACATCACTCATTATCAGAGAAATGCAAATCAAGACCACAATGAGATACCATTTCATGCCAGTCAGAATGGCTGCTATCCAAAAGTCTACAAGCAATAAATGCTGGAGAGGGTGTGGAGAAAAGGGAACCCTCTTACACTGTTGGTGGGAATGCAAACTAGTACAGCCACTATGGAGAACAGTGTGGAGATTCCCTAAAAAACTGGAAACAGAACTGCCTTATGACCCAGCAGTCCCAGTGCTGGGCATACACACCGAGGAAACCAGAATCAAAAGAGACACATGTACCCCAGTGTTCATCACAGCACTGGTTATAATAACCAAGACATGGAAGCAACCTAGATGTCCATCAGCAGACGAATGGATAAGAAAGTGGTGGTACATATACACAGTGGAGTATTACTCAACCATTAAAAAGAATACATTTGAATCAGTCCTAATGAGGTGGATGAAACTGGAGCTGATTATACAGTGAAGTAAGCCAGAAAGAAAAACACCAATACAGTATACTAATACATATATATGAAATTTAGAAAGATGATAATGATAACCCTGTGTGCAAGACAGCAAAAGAGACACAGATACATAGAACAATCTTTTGGACTCTGTGGGAGAGGGAGAGGGTAGGATGATTTGGGAGAATGGCATTGAAACATGTATGTTATCATCTATGAAATGAAACACCAGTCCAGGTTCAATGAATGATACAGGATGCTCGGGCCTGGTGCACTGGGATGACCCAGAGGGATGGTACAGGGAGGGAGGTGGGAGGGGGGTTCAGGATTGGGAATACATGTTACACCCATGGCAGATTCATGTTGATGTATGGCAAACCAATACAATATTGTAAAGTAATTAGCCTCCAATTAAATAAATTTATATTAAGAAAAAAGGGAAAAGTTTATTGTGGTGAAATATGGATAATATAAGGCTTACCATTTCACCATTTAAAATGTGCAATTCAGCACTATTAAATATATTCACAATTTCGTATTCACCCTATTCATTTCCAAAAGTTTTCATAGTCCCAAGTAGAAACTCTGCACCACTAAACAATAAACTCTTTCCTTTTCCTCCCAGCCAAGGTGGATTATGTCATACTTTTTATTTCAATGAATGAGGTACCTAGAATAGGCAAATTCATAGAAAATATACTTTTTAAAATTGAGTTTTTATTTACCATTTTGAAACTTCTGATTTTGGTATTATTTTGCATCCGTGTATAATACGTAGATACATATATGTGCAATATCAGGAAAATTAGAACATGTGATTAATAGTCAAAGAGGTCGTTTAGGATAATTTTTAGTGCATTTAAATCTAAATAATATAATTAGATTAATAATGTGTTCTGAAAGCACTTGGTCATCTCAGATAATTTTATACACACACACACACACACACACACACACACACACACACAAAGTATACATATGTTCCTAATAAGCATTTGCACAAAGTTCTATATATTTCCAGAGGTGCATTATTTTTTATATCTTCATATAATAGTAATTTGTCAAAACAATGTCTTTGAGAAAGGCCCTTTATAATTGAAAGGATTCTAATCAAAATCTAGAAAACTAAGATACTATAATAGAAAGAAACTGAAGGCTTGATAGGAAATCTTCTATAAAAGTAAAATTCTTCAGTGTTCTGACTTCTGCTTTTGTCACACAGTGAATAAATACAACATAGAAAAAGCATAACATTGGTGGTTTATAGCTTGAGTATCAAAAAATATCTAACATGAGCCCGGAGCTCATGCTTTACACTCAAAATGAAAGTGCTTTGACATTGTCTGACATTGATCATCCAAAGTAGGTTCATGAGTTTTCTTTAAGATTATGTCATGTAAGATTTTAAATCCTCTCATTATTGATGCAATTATCTTCTGAATATGTTATGAAAATTAATCTTTCAATTTTTCATGTATGTGAGCTGATAATAAAATATACATTTTTTTTTCAGATTTCATATTATGTTATATATGACTGGGGTTTTCCTGATGGCTTAGTGTAAGGAACCTACTTGTCAATGCAGGAGACATGGGTTTGATCTCTGGGCTGGGAAGATCCCCTGGAGAAAGAAATGGCAACTCATTCCTGTCTTTTTGCCTGGGAAATCCTATGGACAGAGGAGCCTGCCGGGCTTTAGTCCATGGGGTTGCAAAAGACTCAGACATGATTTAGCAACTAAGCAACAATAACATATATAACTAACCTTCACCAGTTTAGTGTTATTTTGTCCCTGAATATTAGAGCAATTGCTCCTTGTTTCTGTTTGTGGTATTGTGTGTGTGTGTGTGTGTGTGTGTGTATGAGGTGTCAGGAAATAAGCAGCATTTGATTGTTTATTTTCAATTTAAGTAAAGAAAGATATAGATCAAGTGTCAAATTATTAATAGTCATATTACTAGTCATACTGCAATAAATTTATGAGAGTCTAGGAAATGATATACACTTTAAGTGAGAATAATATAATTATCTTCCTGTGATAGATAAGCTAAACTCATAAGAATAGTTTAGCTGCTGTTGCCTTTATGAGTTCTTTTTGGGGAAAAAGAAAATCTCTTTTGTCCTCCATATTGTGCTATCTCTCAGTTCTGTCTGTCAGTATCAGATCAGTATTTGTTTATTCATTCCTTTATCCACCATATTTCACAGACATTTCCCTAAGTCCTGGGAAAGATGATGAATTGTGTGCCTACAAGAGACTACATTCAAAAGAGAGAGGTAATAATTAAAAATTGTGCTCATGCTAAGTTGCTTCAGACATGCCTGACTCTTTGCGACCCTATGTTCCAGGCTTCTCTGTCCATGGGATTCTCTAGGCAAGAATATTGAAGTGGGTTGTCATACCTTTTTTCAAATAATTAAAAATAGTTAATAGTAAATGCTTCTTAGTGGATTAAAATACAACAGTATGTAGTGTATGACTAGTCATGGTGGATAATCAGCTCAGGCTCATTCCTGAAGGTAAACTGCAAGCTGTGATGATCTGAATGATTAAATGAGCCAGTTGTGTGACGATCAAGGAGAGGGGATTCCAGACAGGCACTGCCGCTGCTGCTAAGTCTCTTCAGTCGGGTCCGACTCTGTGTGACCCCATAGACGGCAGCCCACCAGGCTCCCTCGTCCCTGGGATTCTCCAGGCAAGAACACTGGAGTGGGTTGCCATTTCCTTCTCCAATGCATGAAAGTGAAAAGTGAAAGGGAAGTCGCTCAGTCGTGTCTGACTCTTCGCGACCCCATGGACTGCACCTACTAGACTCCTCTGTCCATGGGATTTTCCAGGCAAGAGTACTGGAATGGGGTGCCATCGTCTTCTCCGAGACAGGCACTAGCAAGTGCATAAAGCCTTGAGGCAGGAAAGAGATTAGGGAGAGAGCAGAAGGGGGTAAATACGCTGAGAGCAAGGAGTCAGGGAGGAAAGGGATACCAATTTAGGTGGCTGAGGTAGACAGGTACTGTTTCCTGTCTGATAAAACCTAACATCTCTGGTCAGGCATTTAAGTCCCTTCATAAATGGATGCAATCTACCTGTATGATTGAATTTCCCTCATGCTCCACTATATTGCTCAATATTTCCTAAACAAATCTGTGTCCTCCTCAACTCTGTCATTTGATAGAAGAATCTCATCCACTTAGAATGCATTTTCCATTTTTTTACATAACCAAGAACCAAACTAGCAAGTGCATAAAGCCTTGAGGCAGGAAAGAGATTAGGGAGAGAGCAGAAGGGGGTAAATACGCTGAGAGCAAGGAGTCAGGGAGGAAAGGGATACCAATTTAGGTGGCTGAGGTAGACAGGTACTGTTTCCTGTCTGATAAAACCTAACATCTCTGGTCAGGCATTTAAGTCCCTTCATAAATGGATGCAATCTACCTGTATGATTGAATTTCCCTCATGCTCCACTATATTGCTCAATATTTCCTAAACAAATCTGTGTCCTCCTCAACTCTGTCATTTGATAGAAGAATCTCATCCACTTAGAATGCATTTTCCATTTTTTTACATAACCAAGAACCAATCACTCCTCAAAGTCCATGTCTTTATGAGCAACTAAAGTGATATTATTATTTTAAATTAGAATAATGTAGAAAATATTAATATTTCAGTAAAATTAATTGAAAAATTTAGCCTGTTTTAGTTTTTTGATATTTTATGTAAGCTGATTCAATCTCTTTTAGAGAATTGTCTTTCCTTATTGAAAGATAAAATGTATGCTCTTGGTGGAAAAAAAAATTTGATGCCACAGATATGAAAGAAAGCAAGCAAGAAAAAAATTATATTATTATCACTATCCAGAGATATTCATTGTCAGTATTTTGTTTTCAATTTTATTATTATTATTATTGGCTGCATTGTGTCTTCACTGCTACATGTAGTCTTTCTCTAGTTGCCTCGAGTGGGAACTACTCTCTAGTTGTGGTTTGTGGGATTCTCATTGCGATGGCTTCTCTTGTTATGGAGCACAAGCTCTAGAGGGTGGGCTCAGTAGTTGTGATACACAGCCTTAGTCACCCTGTGGCATGTGGAATCTTCTTGGACTAGGGATCAATCCACATCCCCTGACTTGAAAGACAGATTCCTAGCCACTGGGCAACCAGGGAAGTCCCTCATTGTCGTTGTGAATATGTGTATGTGTGTGTGTGTGTGCGTGTGTGCGCACGCGCACCCGTGCACACGTGTGCTGCTGTCTGACACTTTGCAACCCCATGGACTGTAGCCCACTATTCTCCTCTGTCCTTGGGATCTCCCAGGCAAGAACACTGAAGTGGGTTGCCATTTCCTTCTCCAGGGGACCTTCCCAACCCAGGGATTGAACTTGGGTCTGCTGCATTGCAGGCGAGTTCTTTACCACTATGTCACTGTCTGTATATTTATACCAATCTCAGTTCAGTTTAGTTCAGTTGCTCAGTTGTGTCTGACTGTTTGTGACCCCATGAATTGCAGCATGCCCGGCCTTCCTGTCCATCACCAACTCCTGGAGTTCACTCAGACTCACGTTCATCAAGTCAGTGATGCCATCCAGACATCTCATCCTCTGTCGCCCCCTTCTCCTCCTGTCCCCAATCCCTCCCAACATCAGTCTTTTCCAATGAGTCAACTCTTCACATGAGGTGGCCAAAGTACTGGAGTTTTAGCTTTAGCATCATTCTCTCCAAAGAAATCCCAAGGCTGCTCTCCTTCAGAATGGACTGGTTGGATCTCCCTGCAGTCCAAGGGACTCTCAAGAGTCTTCTCCAACACCACAGTTCAAAACCATCAATTCTTCAGTGCTCAGCCTTCTTCACAGTCCAACTCTCACATCCATACATGACCACAGGAAAAACCATAGCCTTGACTAGATGGACCTTAGTCAGCAAAGTAACGTCTCTGCTTTTGAATATGTTATCTAGGTTGGTCATAACTTTTCTTCCAAGGAGTAAGCGTCTTTTAATTTCATGGCTGCAGTCACCATCTGCAGTGATTTTGGAGCCCNCAGTTTCTTGTGATCCACACAATCAAAGGCTTTGGCATAGTCAATAAAGCAGGAATAGATGTTTTTCTGGAACTCTCTTGCTTTTTCCATGATCCAGAGGATGTTGGCAATTTGATCTCTGGTTCCTCTGCCTTTTCTAAAACCAGCTTGAATATCTGGAAGTTCACGGTTCACGTATTGGTGAAGTCTGGCTTGGAGAATTTTGAGCATTACTTTACTAGCATGTGAGATGAGTGCAGTTGTGTGGTAGTTTGAGCATTCTTTGGCATTGCCTTTCTTTGGAATTGGAATGAAAACACCTTTTCTAGTCCTGTGGCCACTGCTGAGTTTTCCAATCTATCTGTATCTAAATGTAAACAACTTGCTGTTTCCAACTTAGTTTTGAACAGTCCCATGTGATATATTTTTAAATTTTATATACTTATTTCATTTTTGAATGTAATATGCATATATAATCTCTACTCCAGTTATATATTTAATTTTTAAAAGTTATTCTAGTATCAGTTTTTGTAAGTAGAATAACTAAGTTTAATGCTATACAAATTTTTAAAGCTTTTTATGCTTTTGCTGAACTGAGTTACTAAATTATATCAACTACTTGCCTCTTTCACTGTAACCTAATATTGCTCACATTGTGAGTTCATGTCCTGTACCACACCTTTAATTTGAATCCTTCATATAATTTAGCAAAGTGCCCTTTTCATCAGTAAACAAAAGGCTTAATTATAATGGACTTAAAAACAATGAAAATGATCTTAGAACATCATTGAGCTTCATATCATACTGATTTCTCTTATATACTTTCTGCAAAATGATGATCTTGATTTTACACATTAGCTTAATATAGTCACAATATCAGAAGGCAATGAATAAACTATATTCTCAAGCTGAAGATTCAGAAATGTTATCTTAATAGGAAATTAATCAAGCCATATTATTTATATCTCAATTATGATGAATTATTTTATGAATCATAAAGGTTTCTCTTTGAAGTAAGTTATAATTGAAAATATATCTATAGAATATGACCTAATTATAATTTTTACACAATGTTTCCCTAGCTGTGTTTTGTATATTCTCAACCTTGATATATATCTGATATATACTGAAGAATGAATTAAGAAGTTCTTATAAAGGCAACCGCCTTATTTTCAGTTAGCACCAAGCTATTAATGTAGGCAATATCTTCACATAGTTGCATTTTTTAATTTTAAAAGTTTTACATCCATTTAATTATTTAAATACTATTAGATAGAACTTGTGTCAGAGTCATTAACTAGAGATATGAGGGATATTTTATAATCTATTGTGACTCTGAATGAATAATGAGTATTAGAATTTCAATGTTGAGTTTTTGCTTTGCAGATATTCACATAAACAAATAGCATTAGAAGAATTAAACTAGAATTTAATGATTAATAAAAGAAAAAGCATTGATTTCTTTCCCCTGTTGAGGAGGGTACTTTAGTTGATGATGATGTTATCTATGTTGCACTCAAGTATATATCCATCCCAGGGGTTAAACAAATATAAAAATAATATAGTAAAACAATCATAAGAGTGTTCTAATTTAGGGACAATTTAGAATGTCTGAGAGATCACCTGCTGTTTCTTTGTGCTTCTTTTTGTCATGGGACTGTTCTTTCAAAACTGAAAACAGATTAGCTAAAGAAAATATTGCCTTTCTATTTCTTGTATATTAGTAGTTTAAATTCCATTTTTGACTCTAGAATTAGAAAGAAATGACAATAGTAGGGAAAAAAGTATAAATTTAACTTGAAGTATTTCCAATTTTCTGATATTCCATATTTCAAATATCCTATAAAAAGTTATAAAATAATTCTAAAAAGCTAGAGAATATTATTCATATGTGACCAGATAAAGCAATGCCCAGGCTTATTAGTATGCACAAGTTGACTGTAATAATACCACAAAATGGTACAGCTCTATGTTTGGACTATCAATAAACAAATTCACCAGCCTGGCCAATATGCATGCATGGTATGTCTATGGGTCAACCAGACAGTTGTGCATTTGGATGCACTGAGGTAACTGAATGTTTTGCTGCATACTAATATTTATAGGCTTAGCAGTGGCCACAGGACTGGAAAAGGTCAGTTTTCATCCCAATTCCAAAGAAAGGCAATGCCAAAGAATGCTCCAACTACCGCACAATTGCACTCATCTCACATGCTAGTAAAGTAATGCTCAAAATTCTCCAAGCCAGACTTCAGCAATATGTGAACCGTGAACTCCCTGATGTTCAAGCTGGTTTTAGAAAAGGCAGAGGAACCAGAGATCAAATTGCCAACATCCGCTGGATCATGGAAAAAGCAAGAGAGTTCCAGAAAAACATCTATTTCTGCTTTATTGACTATGCCAAAGCCTTTGACTGTGTGGATCACAGTAAACTGTGGAAAATTCTGAAAGAGATGGGAATACCAGACCACCTGACCTGCCTCTTGAGAAATCTGTATGCAGGTCAGGAAGCAACAGTTAGAACTGGACATGGAACAACAGACTGGTTCCAAATAGGAAAAGGAGTACGTCAAGGCTGTATATTGTCACCCTGCTTATTTAACTTATATGCAGAGTACATCATGAGAAATGCTGGACTGGAAGAAACACAAGCTGGAATCAAGATTGCTGGGAGAAATATCAATAATCTCAGATATGCAGATGACACCACCCTTATGGCAGAAAGTGAGGAGGAGCTAAAAAGCCTCTTGTTGAAAGTGAAAGAGGAGAGTGAAAAAGTTGGCTTAAAGCTCAACATTCAGAAAACGAAGATCATGGCATCTGGCCCCATCACTTCATGGGAAATAGATGGGGAAACAGTAGAAACAGTGTCAGACTTTGTTTTTTTGGGCTCCAAAATCACTGCAGATGGTGACTGCAGCCATGAAATTAAAAGGCGCTTACTCCTTGGAAGAAAAGTTATGACCAACCTAGATAGTATATTCAAAAGCAGAGACATTACTTTGCCGACTAAGGTCCGTCTAGTCAAGGCTATGGTTTTTCCTGTGGTCATGTATGGATGTGAGAGTTGGACTGTGAAGAAGGCTGAGCGCAGAAGAATTGATGCTTTTGAACTGTGGTGTTGGAGAAGACTCTTGAGAGTCCCTTGGACTGCAAGGAGATCCAACCAGTCCATTCTGAAGGAGATCAACCCTGGGATTTCTTTGGAAGGAATGATGCTAAAACTGAAGCTCCAGTACTTTGGGCACCTTATGCGAAGAGTTGACTCATTGGAAAAGACCCTGATGCTGGGAGGGATTGGGGGCAGGAGGAGAAAGGGACGACCGAGGATGAGATGGCTGGGTGGCATCACAGACTCAATGGACGTGAGTCTGAGTGAACTCCGGGAGTTGGTGATGGACAGGGAGGCCTGGCGTACTGTGATTCATGGGGTCGCAAAGAGTCAGACACGACTGCGCGACTGAACTGAACTGATTCTTTGTAACTCTCAGATTGCTAAGAATATCTCAGGATACTGTTTTTCCTAGACAGTGCAAACATATTCACTGTTAAAAAAAGTTAACTATTAATGTTTGTTAAAGTATCTGCATATTCAATTGGAAATCTCCTTTAGTATCTCGGTCATGCTTAATAAATTACTAGGCTAGGAATTTACAAGGTGAATTCAAGTTAATGAAGGCCATGTTATCAAATACCTATACTATAATATAAATGTTATAAAAATGCCATATAAAATAATCATATATAAAAACCTTCTAAGTGCACATTTTAGAAAAAAGAAAGCATCCAAATGTTTGAGTAAATTTTTTTCATTCTCATTGAGATATTTGATGATGGGCCTAAAGCACATGTTACCATTTTTTTTAAAAAACAGCTTCTACTTGTGAGTTCTGATTTTCTGTTGGAAGTGTCACTAATATTTAAGTCATTCATAGCCTAAACAGAAAGATATGTTTTATCTATTCTCTTCACTCTTTCATCAGATTTGTTACCAAGTACTAATTTTGTCTAACTTCTGTGCTATTTTGTCATTGGATCCATTTTCTACTTCTATTGCTAGAATGCCCTAAACTATTTCAATAAACTCCTGGGATTTATGCTTATAATTTCTTTTTATTTGGGCAGTGTATCTTTTTTATTAACTTCCTGATTAATCTTCCAAGTAAGATTTGAGCATAATAGAACTGTTTTCCAAAAACCAACAGTATCTATATTTCTTACTAGATAAATACATACTTATCTTGGTCATTAACAATCAAATTTTATCTCTTACATCTTCCCCGTACCCTCTACTTGAAACAAACTGCATGACTGATTATTCCCTAGGAAAACCACAAATATTCCATCTTAGTAACTGAAATTTGCATTGAACAGTAAACTCCCTTAGGGCAAAGATTTAGCTTCTCATCTGGAACATAATACATTACATTATAGATACTGACTGTGAGTTGAATAAAGTACTAAAATAAGAGAGCTTTTTAATAACAGTTTTGCTTTTCTTTCTCAATAATTATTTACTAGGTAGGAAATAAACTCCTAAAATGGCTGTAAGGTTGTTTTCCCAGTGTACTTATTTGTAGTGCCTAGGTCAGGAGTCTGGAATGGGTCTTAGTAGACTACAATTTAAGTTTCTGTAGAATTGCTTTCTTTTCTGGAGTCTGTAAGAATCTGTTTCCCACCCATTCAGGTTGTCAGCAGAATATAATTGCTGTGTTTGCAGGGCTAAGGTTCTCATCTTGGCAGTCATCAGCTGAGAGCTGTTCCCAGTTTCTAGAGCCAAATTTCAATTGATAATCTCATAAAATAAGGTAACATTATATCACTTTGTATAGATGCAGAACTATTTGTAACATTTCTCAGTGCTTTCTTTACTTTAGGTCCCTGCAAATTGATATATCCTGTTTACCCATTGCAATTCCCAGATAATCACATCACCTTCAATCATTCTGTCAATGGGGGCAGATGTCTATTGATTCAATACATTTTCCTTATTGTGTGTGTGTGTGTGTGTGTGTGTGTGTGTGTGTGTGTTTGAGAGCTGTTCCCAGTTTCTAGAGCCAAATTTCAATTGATAATCTCATAAAATAAGGTAACATTATATCACTTTGTATAGATGCAGAACTATTTGTAACATTTCTCAGTGCTTTCTTTACTTTAGGTCCCTGCAAATTGATATATCCTGTTTACCCATTGCAATTCCCAGATAATCACATCACCTTCAATCATTCTGTCAATGGGGGCAGATGTCTATTGATTCAATACATTTTCCTTATTGTGTGTGTGTGTGTGTGTGTGTGTGTGTGTGTGTGTGTGTGTATTCCGGCAAGTTATTCAATTACATAAAAAGAAAGATAATTTTTTTTAATTGATGCTTGTTGCTATGTGTATGCATATATACACACAACTTTTTTGTAATTGACATATACTTAATTTAAAATATTCTGCTAGTGTCAAGTATATAGCATATTGATTCAGTATTTTTGCAGATTATATCCATTAAAAGTTATCACAAGATAATATCTATAATTCTCTATGCTACACAAATATATCCTTATTGCTTATCTATTTTATACATAGTACATTGTATCTGTTAATCTCATGTCCCTAACTTGCCCCTCTTCTGTTTGGTAACCACTAATTTGTTTTCTATATCTGTGACTCTGTTTCTCTATTGCATATACATTTGTTTGTATTTTTTTTTTTAGATCCCACATATAAATGCTATTATACAATATTTGTTTTCATATGTCTGACATTTCACTCAGTGTAATATTCACTGTGTCCATCCACATTGCTGCAAATGGCAGATTTTTGTTTTTATGGCTGAGTAATATTTCACTGTAAATACATACCACATCTTCTTTATCCATTCATCTATCCCATATCTTAGGAATTGTAACTTGTGCTGCTATGAATATTGGGGTGCCTGTATCTTTTTGAATTTTGTCTTAAGTTTTTACAGATATACCTAAGAGTGGAATTTTTGAAAGTTCTATTTTTATTTTTTGAGGACCCTTTATACTGTTTTCCATAGTGGTGGCACCAATTTACATTGCCACCGACAGTATACAAGGATTCTCTTTTCTCTACATCTTTGACAACATTGTGATTTGTAAACTTTTGATGATAACCATTGTGACAGGTGTAAGGTGATATTTTGTTGTTTGGATTTGTATTTATCTAATAACTAGTGATGTTAAGCATCTTTTCATGTGTCTGTTAGTCACCCATGTACCTTCTTTGGAAAGATATCTTTTTAAATATTCTGTCCAATTGATTGGGTTGTTTGTTTATGATATTGAATTATATAAGCTGTTTATATATTTTGGATATTAACACATTGTCAGTCATATTGTTTGCAAATATTTTCTCTCATTTTGTAGGTATTTTCATTTTGTTAAAAGGTTTTTTTTTTTGCTGTGCAAAAGCTTTAAAGTTTAATTTGTTCCATTAATTTATTACAAAGTGTTTTTTTTTAGACTTCAAAGCATATCTTACTCATCTTGTATTTACAACTTAGATTTTAGTTGTCAAATTTTAATTTTTAAATCAGTTAAAAATTGATTTAAAAATCAATTCTTATTTGAAACTGCTGACTAATCTCCAAAAATTATAGAACCTTTAAATTTGGCTTTATTCCTTAGAGATAAAAATTTCATTAATGCCTTAAATAAAATGACTTCTTGTAAACTTTGTCTCTAATATGAAGGTTAGGACACCTGGCACCTGATTGATCCCCACCAACTGCTGTAAGTTCAGAATAATGATGAAAAACTCTGGTAAGACATGTTCATCCTTGACAAGGACAAATGATAGTTTTTAGGAACTAAATGTAGATTATATGGAGAAAAATTAAAGATCAACTTGTACACAGTTAGATTTGGGGATTTGCAAAATCATTCATCCCTAGCAGGAAGAATTAGCATAAAACAAGGTGAATATAGAAGCAGTATTTCAGAGTGGTATCAAATGAACATCAGAGTGTAGCTATTTCAACCTTATTTATAATCAAGCATAATATACTAAAATAGCAGTGTGAGCACAGAGCTTTGCAAGGATAAGGAAGATGATTAGAGACTTACAGACAAGGTGAGCTAATCATAGAGTCCAACAAAGATGAGATTGGGAAAATGAGAACTAGATTCAACTTGAGAAATGGGCTGGCAGCGGGAAAGTAGAAAAGCACTCCTCAAATTTGCCCTCCTCACCGAGGGATTGTTATAAAACCAAAGTCAATAGCAGCTACTGCTTGAAACTCTCCAAAGAATCTCCTTTGCTGTTAATATAATGCAAGCATCTTAACATGCTCAGTTTGCCACTTTGTCCTACACTTCTGCCTTCTTTTACCACAAACCCATGGGTGTTTTGCAATTCATTTCATTTCTTTTTCACCCTGAACTTGTTTCTTTTTAGGGGCTTTGAATCTGCTATTTCCTCAGTATGGCATATCAACCTTAACATTGCTCCTTTTGTTTTCAGAATGCTTTAATGATTCATGAAGTTATTTCAGCCTATGGTAAATAATAGAAATATGTGAGGTAAAGCAGAGAAATAGAAATAACTGAAAGGTTTCATGGGACCTATATGGCAGACACAGAAGAAATTAGCATGGTTGTCAATGGTGTGTGAATAGAATATAGGCAAAATATAATAGAGGGGAAAATAGTATTTTTTAGTAAGTAATTTCTGTTAAAAGAATTCAACATAATACCTTGCTTTTGTGTTTTGTGGCTTCTTGGCATGAATTATTATTTACAGGACACTGGAATAACTGTTTTTCTATGCCTTAAGCATGGTGAGTTAATACTTAGCCAGAGTTTACAAGCATTTTTCAAGGGATTTTTCCAGTTATCTATTGAGCTACTGCCAAATTTTATTGCTTAAAACAACTATTTTATTTTAGCATAATTTCGGGACTCAAAAATCCAGTAGACATTAGGTTATTCTTTTCCTCTTCATGGAGTTTAATGAGGTCACTTGGTGTAGTTAGCTGGTGAATGGCTGGTCTGAAGGGTCCCAGATGGCTTCACTGGCAAGTCTAGTTTCTTGGCAGAGACAGTTGGAAGGCTTAGCCCAACTGGAACTGTCCAGCAGAGTGCCTGTATGTGTTCTCTCTGGCATAGCAGCTTTGGCATAGTCGGATGTCTTAAAGACTGCTCAGGGCTCCTAGGGACAGGAAGCTGAAGCTGCCAGTTTCTTAAGAATGAAGCTCTAAAAGTAGAATAGCAATGCTTCCAGCATAACCTTTTGGACAATGCAGACACACAATTCAGATTAAAGAGCAAAGAGAGAAAGATACTACTTCTATACAACAGGAAGATCAATGAATTTGTGACCTTGTTCAATTTACCTAGGGACTTGAAGTAATCCTATAATACTAGCAAAGCCATGCAGAACATAACGGTGGGTGCAGGGGGATTTTTAAATATATAATAGTTAATGTATTTGTGGTGGCTGCTCTTGTCATGCTCTTGTCTAGGGTGTGTGGGCTCAGTAGTTGTGGCATGTGGGCTCAGCTGCTCCACGGTATGTGGGGTCCTCCTGGACCAGGGATCAAACCCACCCCTTGCATTAGCAGATGGCTTGTTTACCACTGAGCCACCAAGAAAGCCCATAAATATATTTTTAATAACAGTTTGTATACAATCTTGGAAGTGGGAAAAATGAAGACAATTAAAAAATTTTCTTTCTACTTTTCTACTTTAACTTTTATATATATTTGTCACTAATAACATGGCTTTGCAATGTTTAGAATTTGATAATTATATTTATACATGCCTTCTTTGTTTAAAATATCAATGAGATTTTTGTGTTGAGATATATATATATAACTTTAGTTCATTTTAACTATTATATATATAGTATCCAGTCATTTGACTATAAATATAATTCTGATGGACCTTTAAATTATTTCCAATTTTCTAAAAATGTCCTTGCTACTATGCGGCCTACCCTCACTTCAAAAGTTTTGCCTATGAAGTTCAACTAGAAGTGAAATGTGTAGATCATAGATGATGAGTAACTTCTGCTTTACTAAATAATGTCTCCATCATCTCTGAAGTGATTTTAACAGTCTGTATAGTACTGTGAGCAGTGTATGAGGGTTGCCACTATTATTCCCCTCAAAAATTTTAGGAATAGAGTATTAAAAGTTATCTCACTGTGGTTTTATTTATATTCTTCTCACTAGTAGTATGTGGCTTGTCTTGTCATGACATCTTTTATTTGTATAACATTTATATACACAGAAATATTTAATGGCAAGGCAGCTAAGTTTATTAATCTTCCTTTATGACTTATGCTTTCTGTGACTTGTTTAACAAATCCATTTCTACTTCAAGTTCATTAAGATATTCTATGGTATTTTATGCATGACTTTGAAGAAACATTATTTATATACTTATTTCCTTTATTTTTTATATTTAGTATTATCAATCTAAACTTAGTTTTTGAGTCTGTGGTGGAAATAATCCTATTTTATTTACTTCTTTATTTTTCTTTTGGTAACCAGTTACCCTAGCATCATTTATTGAACATTAGACTTTTTTTTTTAAATCCACTCTCATTTGTCAAGTTTCTAGTATATTGTTGAGAGAAAGAAGTGATAAGGAATATCTTGTATATTTCTGATTTTAAAATAAATTTTAAAATTTCACCAATAAGTATGGCATGTATCAAATTTTAGGAGATGTTCATATTTTATTTAAAGAAATTCTCCTCAATTTTTATTTTGCTCAAAATATTGGAAAAAATATAAACGGGCACTGATTTTTCAACACTTAGTATCTTGAGCTAATTACGAGGTTTCTGCTACTAGTCACTAATTCCTGTCTGACTCTTTGCTACTCTATGTACTGCAGCCAGCCAGACTCCTCCATTCATGGGATTTCCTAGGCAAGAATACTGGAGTGGGTTCCCATTTCCCTCTTAAGGACATCTTCCCAACCTAAGGATTGAACCCACATGTCCTGCAATGCAGGATTCTCTATCAATGAGCCAGCTGGGAAGCCTGATTATGAGGTTATTCTCTCATAATTACTAAACATGATTAATCACATTAATTGATTTTCTAATGTTACATCATTGTTACAATTCCAAGATAAAGCCAACTTAGCTACAACATAAACATTGTTAGTGTACATGCTTAAATTCAGTTTATTATTAGTATTTTAGAATTTTACATTTATTCTTATAGTGAGATTGACTTATTATTTTCCACTTTTATAAAAATTATTGTTAAATTTTGGCATAAAATTAAAATAAATGTTTCTATCTTTTCTATCTCTGAAAACATTTATTTAAGGTTAGATTTAGTTTTTCTTCTGTTAAAAATATAGCATAGCAATTGAGTTTTGTGTAATAAGTTCTACAGCTTTATTATAATTATGTACTAGTTCTAGGAGGGCTTTTTTTGGTATTTTATTCAGATTTTGTATATTAACAATTATGTCACCTGTGAACAGTTTTATTTCTTCCTTCCCAACCTGTATACCTTTTATTTCCATTTCTTATTGTACTAGTTAGAACTTCCCAAGTAATGATGAAAAGTTGTGATGAGAGATGATTTATTGTCTTCTATTAATCTAAGTGGGAAGGCTATCAGCATCTCACCATAAGTATGTTAGCTATAGGTTTTTTGGGAGACTTTCTTTATCAAGTTGAGGAAGTTTCCATTTATCCCTTGTTTACAGAGAACTTTTGACATAAATAAGTAGATTTTGGTTATTTTTTCTGCATCTATTAATTTCATCATATGTCTTTTCTTCTTTAGCCTATTGGTGTTAAACCAGCTGTGCATACTCAGGATAAACATGGTCATGTTATTAATTAATTTTATACATTGTTAGATTCAAACTGCTAATATTAGGTTGAGGATTTTAGTATCTATATTTATGAGAAATATTGGTCTGTAGTAATGGCACCCCACTCCAGTACTCTTGCCTGGAGAATCCCGTGGACAGAGGAGCCTGGTGGGTTGCAGTCCATGGGGTCGCGAAGAGTCAGATACGACTGAGCGACTTCACTTTCCCTTTTCCCTTTCATGCACTGGAGAAGGAAATGGCAGCCCACTCCAGTGTTCTTGCCTGGAGAATCCCAGGGACGGCAGAGCCTGGTGGGCTGCCGTCTATGGGGTCGCACGGAGTCGGTCACGACTGAAGCGACTTGGCAGCAGCAGCAGCAGCAGTAAATGTAAAATTTGTCTGGTCCTCTTAATGGGTAATTGGACTGCAAGGAGATCCAACCAGTCCATTCTAAAGGAGATCAGACCTGCGTGTTCTTTGGAAGGAATGATGCTAAAGCTGAAACTCCAGTACTTTGTCCACCTCTTGGGAAGAGTTGACTCATCAGAAAAGACTCTGATGCTGGGAGGGATTGGAGGCAGGAGGAAAACGAGACGACAGAGGGTGAGATGGCTGGATGGCATCACCGACTCGATGGATGTGAGTTTGAGTGAACTCCGGGAGATGGTGATGGACAGGGAGGCATGGCGTGCTGCAATTCATGGAGTTGCAAAGAGTTGGACACAACTGAACAACTGAACTGAACTGAACTGGCCTCAGAGAGTAAGTTAGGAAGTATTTCCTCTACCTCTATCTTCTGGAATAGATTATTAGATAATTGGTGTAATTTCTTCTTGAAATATTTGATATAATTCATCAGTGACGCTTCTGGGCCTTGCACATCTGTTTTGGAAAAGTTAATTATTGATTCAATTTCTTTCATAGGTGTGCACAACTTTTTATATTGTCTTTGTTATTGTGTGAGTTTTGACAGATTGTGTCTTTCAAGGAATTGGTCCATCTTATCTATCAAATTTGTGGGCAGATATTTATTCATAGTATTTCTGTAATACCTTCTTGATGTCCATGGGATCTGTACAGACCTTCCTCTTTCATTTAGTGTATTAGTCATCTGTGGCATTTCTCTTTTTCTTTCTTATGTTAGTCTGGATAGATACTTCTCAATTTTATTGATCTTTTCAAAGAACTGTTTTTGTTTGTTTTTGTCTTATTGATTTTCTCTATTGATTGCCTATTTTCAGTTTTGTTGATTTCTTCTCTAATTCTTATTATTTCTTGTCCTCTGATACTTTAAATTTATTTGCTCTTTTTTACACCCCTGTCTTTTTTAAAGTGAAAGCCTAGCTGATTGATTTTTAGATCTTTATTTCTCAGTGCTATAAATTTCCTTTACAGCTATAAAGCACTGCTTTCACTACACTGCAAAATTTTTGATAGTTGTATGTTCATTTTCATTTCAATAGTTCAAAATATTCTTAAATTTCTCTTGACATTTCCTTTTTGACTCACACGTTATTTGGATGTGTGTTGCTTATCTCCACATATTTTGGGACTTTTCATGTATCTTTATCTAGTTAACTTATTGGCTTAAGTCCAGTTCCTTCATTTTCTAGCAATGTAATCTTAATTGTTTTTCCTGTATACTACTATTTATATCACTTTTGTCTTTGGATTTTGAAGGCTTTCTGAATATTAACATGTGTAATTTGTGTAATTTTTTAAACAAATTTGAGTGTGTATTATTTGAGTACACAAATAAATAATAAACGATCTTCTTTTCTCTTTAAACGCTGTGGCTGTACTTGATTTAAGTAGATTACATGTTCACGACATTCTTGGTAAATTAGAGAACTGACAATTATTTTTATAAATCAAATAACACAATTTTCTACACTTGCATTGGTGTTATCTACCTCTAATGGTAGGGCCTAGTAAGGATTTAATTTTTAAAAATTTATTAATTTTTTTGTTGAAGGAGAATTGCTTTAAAGAAATTTGTTGGTTTCTGCCAAACATCAACATGAATCAGCCATAGGTATACACATGTCCCCTCCCTCTTGCACTTCCCTCCCATCTACCTCCCCAATCCCAACCCTCTAGGTTGCTAAGAGCCCCTGTTTGAATTTTTGAGTCATAGAGCAACATTTTTTTTTTTTTTGAAGTATACCATTTCATTGGTATTCTAGAACTTCTTTATAAGAAGATAAATATTTGTGTGAGATGAATGATGAAATCAGGGTTGTATTCTGGAACATCAGTTCAGTTCAGTTCAGTTGCTCAGTCATGTCTGACTCTTGCAACTCCATGAATCGCAGCACGCCAGGCCTCCCTGTCCATCACCAACTCCCGGAGTTCACTCAGACTCATGTCCATTGAGTCCGTGATGCCATCCAGCCATCTCATCCTCTGTCATCCCCTTCTTCTCCTGCCCCCAATCCCTTCCAGCATCAGGGTCTTTCCAATGAGTCAACTCTTCACATGAAGTGGCCAAAGTACTGGAGTTTCAGCTTTAGCATCATTCCGTTCAAAGAAATTCCAGGGCTGACCTCCTTCAGAATGGACTGGTTGGATCTTCTTGCAATCCAAGGGAATCTCAAGAGTCTTCTCCAACATCACAGTTCAAAAGCATCAATTCTTTGGTGCTCAGCTTTTTTCACAGTCCAACTTTCACATCCATATATGACCACTGGAAAAACCATAGCCTGACTAGATGGACCTTTGTTGGCAACGTAATGTCTCTGCTTTTCAAAACACCATCTAGGTTGGTGATAACTTTCCTTCCAAGGAGTAAGCATCTTTTAATTTCATGGCTGCAGTCACCATCTGCAGTGATTTCAGAGCCCAAAAAATAAAGTCTGACACTGTTTCCACTGTTTCCCCATCTATTTGCCATGAAATGATGGGACCAGATGCCATGATCTTTTTTTTCTGAATGTTAAGCTTTAAACCAACTTTTTCACTCTCCTCTTTCACTTTCATGAAGAGACTTTTTAGTTCCTCTTCACTTTCTGTCATAAAGGTGGTGTCATTTGCATATCTGAGGTTATTGGTATTTCTTCTGGCAATCTTGATTCCCTCTTGTGCTTCTTCCAGCCCAGCGTTTCTCATGATGTACTCTGCATATCTGTTAAATAAGCAGGGTGACAATATGCAGCCTTGACATATTCCTTTTCCTATTTGGAACCAGTCTGTTGTTCATGTCCAGTTCTAACTATTACTTCCTGACCTGCATATAGGTTTCTCAAGAGGCAGGTCAGGTGGTCTGGTACTCCTATCTCTTTCATAATTTTCCACAGTTTATTGTGATCCACACAGTCAAAGGGTTTAGCATAATCAATAAAGCAGGAATAGATGTTTTTCTGGAACTCTCTTGCTTTTTTGATGATCCAGTGGATGTTGCCAATTTGACCTCTGGTTCCTCTGCCTTTTCTAAAACCAGCTTGAACATCTGGAAGTTCACAGTTCATGTATTGTTGAAGTATTTCTTTGCATTGATTGCTGAGGAAGTCTTTCTTATCTCTCCTTGCTATTCTTTGAAACTCTGCATTCAGATGCTTGTATCTTTCCTCTTCTCCTTTGCTTTTTGCTTCTCTTCTTTTCACAGCTATTTGTAAGGCCTCCCCAGGCAGCCATTTTGCTTTTTTTGCAAAATGAGAACCCCATGAAAAGTATTCTGGAGCATAGATTAGTCCACAGAAATGGAAAACTTGCACTGTGTCAGTTCTAATTGTAGTTGTGAAGAATCTGCATTGTGTTGGGTTAAATATCCTGGCCAGAGGTAAATAAACATTGCTCAGCACAAAATCAATGAAAAAATGAGCTAAAAATGAAAGACAAAGTCTGTGCCAGAATTTTAGCTCACTGCTACATGTTTGAGCCCTTAGATTTTTCACAGCTATTTGTAAGGCCTCCCCAGGCAGCCATTTTGCTTTTTTTGCAAAATGAGAACCCCATGAAAAGTATTCTGGAGCATAGATTAGTCCACAGAAATGGAAAACTTGCACTGTGTCAGTTCTAATTGTAGTTGTGAAGAATCTGCATTGTGTTGGGTTAAATATCCTGGCCAGAGGTAAATAAACATTGCTCAGCACAAAATCAATGAAAAAATGAGCTAAAAATGAAAGACAAAGTCTGTGCCAGAATTTTAGCTCACTGCTACATGTTTGAGCCCTTAGATTTGAGGTAAACTGGGAAGAATTTTAATTCTTTTATTTTGTTTAACCTCTTCAGTGGTAATTTACTAGCACAGGCATTCACAATCAAGCATTGAGAGAAAGACCCATTTCTGGAGTCGTTAAGAAATATACCCATTTCCACACTTGAAAAAAAAAAAATCAAGCCATTCAAATAATGATCTCTGTGACTTAGTGCTGCTGCTGCTGCTGCTGCTAAGTCACTTCAGTCGTGTCCAACTCTGTTCAACCCCACAGACGGCAGCCCACCAGGCTCTCCCATCTCTGGGATTCTCCAGGCAAGAACACTGGAGTGGGTTGCCATTTCCTTCTCCAATGCATGAAAGTGAAAAGGGAAAGTGAAGCCGCTCAGTCATGTCTGACTCTTAGTCACCCCATGGACTGCAGCCTACCAAGCTCCTCCCATGAGATTTTCGAGGCAAGAGTACTGGAGCGGGGTGCCATTGCCTTCTCCCCCGTGACTTAGTAAATCATAGTTAATTTGAGGAGCACTAAAAGAGCAGAACAGAGTGTAAAAGTACCAATTTAATTAGATAGCTTTTCACATCCTTCCCTCACACTAATCTCTTGCTCCACTGGGCTCTTAAATTTTATATTCATATTTAATAGATTGCCCTTTGTGATTTTTTTTCTGAAACTCACTACCAGACTTATTAATTTCAAATATTCCAGTTTTTTTCCTTAGATATGCATTTCTACTCTTGCTTATTCACTGAGGATGAACTAGGCATCTAATTTCCCTATAGCCATATAGCTACGTGATTCTAAGTTGTCTCTCTCCAAACACACAAGCAGTTATACAGTACATCTATCACTGAAAGCACCATCAACTCTGCCACAACCCCCTTGCAGA
Organism: Aepyceros melampus; assembly: GCA_006408695.1. Classification (NCBI taxonomy): domain Eukaryota; kingdom Metazoa; phylum Chordata; class Mammalia; order Artiodactyla; family Bovidae; genus Aepyceros; species Aepyceros melampus. The sequence continues at coordinate 322,351 of SJXQ01011224.1, read as the reverse complement.
ACTAGAATGTTCTCCTCTTCTCTCCCCAAGTGAGAGTCGAGTTTGGTGAGGTAATCCTGTTTTTATTTTGCCAATAGAGCTCATTGATTTTCAACCCAGAGTGTCATTAGAAGCACCTTGAGAAGTGATTTCAAAAAACAAAATGAATGTCTGGGCCCCATTTGTGTCAAATAAATCATATATCTGAAAGGGAGAACAAAGCATCTGCACTTGCTAAATCCTCTCCTGTGCAGCCAGATTGGAGAATCAATTTTTCTCAGCTTGTAATGCATGACATACCTGAACAGGTAAAAAGTTGTGGTCAGCTGGATATCCCAGTTTAACACCTACATTGCCACCACTCAAGCAAATAAGATTCTCCTACTTGGTGAATGACTCCCCAAAACTGAAAGAGTTTCTTTTACTTGAGGTATTGCAATGCCAGCTAAAAGATTAGTTTATAATGTGTGAGTCCATATCATGAAAGCAGTTCACTGCATTATGTCCAATTCACTGAAAAACTGACTTAATCTGTCTAGATTCTTAGGAAACTATGGAGAAGCCAAACAAACCCCCCCAGAGTAGTTTTCTATGTTTCTTGTTAACTATATATAATCTGATACTAACTCTGGTAACAAAACTTTCATTCTGGTGCTTATGGTGGGATGGGGGTTAGAAATTAGTTTCTTTCCATTTGTTTCTCAATGGGTATTAGTCTCTTTGGAACATTCCACAATATCTGAAGCTTGATCCTATTCCTGGTCCTTAGAAAGCTTAAAATAGTTTATTTCCCCTGATCTGTAACACAGTGTTTGTGTACAAAAACTCTGCTTTAGACCTAAGACCTAAATATTTCAAATAGTGTCAGCACTGCAATAAACAGCAAAGGAGCAGCTTATGTCACAATCATTTTTCTCAGATTAGGTCCAAGGGCAATAGATGGACAGGAGCAGCTCATGTTCTATGGTTACTCAATTGGGCTTAACCTTTCTGAGTCCTGTTGTCCCTGTGTTGCTATAGCAATGATAGCATCTAACCTGTTGAGAGTGTCATACGGATTAAATGAGATGAAAAGTTCTCAGTAAGTAACTACTTTTGGTTAGAGAGTATGGTAATAAGGAAGAAGTACCGAGAATACAGATGATTCAAGATGAGTTAGTGGGGAGTCTAACACTCAGAAGCCACTCTAATATATTTTGATAGCCTCCTGTCCTCCCTCACAGTGGGCTTTGCAGTTGTAAACTATATAGTTAATTGCTTACTTGTATTTGTGTAATTTGATCTTCTTTCCTAGATTTTAAGAGGACTGATGACAGAGAGTTTTTAAATAATCTCTTATTCATTGCTGTATCTGCCACTTAGTAGGAAGTTAATAAGTATATTGAATAAATAAGCATTCTAAAGTATCTCACAATTTCTTTTTTTGTAGTGAAAGTGAGTGTTAATGATATTATCATAGCGATATTCTTATTTAATTTTTTTATGCTTCCTTATAATGTCTTGGAACCCAGAAAGGCTAGTTCAGTTCAGTTCAGTTTAGTCGCTCAGTCATGTCTGACTCTTTGTGACCCATGAATCGCAGCATACAGGCCTCTCTGTCCATCACCAACTCCCGGAGTTCACCCAAACTCATGTGCATCACGTCAGTGATGCCATCCAGTCATCTCATCCTCTGTCATTCCTTCTCCTCCTGCCCTCAATCCCTCCCAGCATCAGGGTCTTTTCCAATAAGTCAACTCTTCACATGAGGTGGCCAAAGTATTGGAGTTTCAGCCTCAGCATCATTCCTTCCAAGAAATCCCAGGACTGGACTCCTTTAGGATGGACTGGTTGGATCTCCTTGCAGTCCAAGGGACTCTCAAGAGTCTTCTCCAACACCACAGTTAAAAAGCATCAGTTCTTTGGCACTCAGCTTTCTTCACAGTCCAACTCTCACATCCATACATAACCAATGGAAAAACCATAGCCTTGACTAGATGGACATTTGTTAGCAAAGTAATATCTCTGCTTTTTAATATGCTATCTAGCTTGGTCATAACTTTCCTTCCATGGTGTCTTTTAATTTCCTGGCTTCAATCACCATCTGCAGTGATTTTGGAGCTGAAAAAAATACATCATGAGAAATGCCGGGCTGGAAGAAGCACAAGCTGGAATCAAGATTGCTGGGAGAAATATCACTAACCTCAGATATGCAGATGACACCACCCTTATGGCAGAAAATGAAGAGGAACTAAAAAGCCTCTTGATGAAAGTGAAAGAGGAGAGTGGAAAAGTTGGTTTAAAGCTCAACATTCAGAAAACTAAGATCATGGCATCTGGTCTCATCACTTCATGGGAAATAGATGGGGAAACAGTAGAAACAGTGTCAGACTTTATTTTGGGGGGCTCCAAAATCACTGCAGAAAGGCTAAGAAAGTGTTATTTTTGTTGTGGTGATGGGTTGTTACACTTTTTTTTCCCTTGTCATTTCAGAAGTCTGTACACTTTCTGGATCTATAACTCTCCTAACTCCCTCTTCTAATATCATCTATAAAATTGCTACTACAAAATGCTCATATAAGTCTGTGTTCCTAGAATAAATGCTCTGTATGAATACAGGGCAGGGAAATATGATCTTCTAGATTCATTGCAGTGGAGAAGGCTGTCTCCAAATTATGTGAAGACATTTGCTCTGTGGTTGTCTACTCTGTTCCATAGTACAATTTCTTTTCATGTTTCTTCCACATGCCCACATCCTCCTGAGATAGATGTAAGAAGCTATTTGCTTCCTCACTGGATGATTGTTATTTTATTCTTAATGTGTAGGTGATGACTTCCAAAAATAAAGGTTTGGATCAAAACAACTTAGTCAGTCTTATATGCAAGCAGCCTACTTTTTCCTTCTGGACCAGCTGTCTTGAATGCATTTAACTATCTTATGAATTTAGCTTATAAACATTTGGACAAAAACTTAATTTCAAGGCTTTCAGGGAGGCTTTATTTCCTCAGGAACACATTAATTCTCTTGGCAGACCAATGTAACTAGGATTAAAATATAACAAAGTGACTTTATAAGTTTCCTTAGAGCCAGGTTTTTGGCCACTCAAGTGTGAGAAATAAAGCATTTGCTGAGGGTGATATTGCTTTGGCAGACGTTTTCACCATGAATAGTGTACACAAACTGTTACTTTAGTTAAAATATAAAATAATGGAATAATTCAAAAAATAGGACTCACCTTGTAGATATCTGAAGAGGATATTTCTAAATGTTTTTAACCACCATTCTAGTATAGGTTAGCATGAGACTTCATGTAATCAAACAGAATATAGTGCTTATGCAAGGTGGGTTCAGAAAGATGTTACTATGCAGTTTTTTTTTTAAGCCCTTAATGTTTGAAAGTAAGTATTGAATATACTGAAGCAATATCTCCATTCCATTCTTTACGTCATTTCATTATTACTGTACATGTATTCCCTCATCATGAGACAATAGATGCCAAAAGTATAATAATTGTCCTCTCTCATAGAGAAATGGTCCAAGAAAGCCTCTGGAGATTTATCTAAGCAAGTGCTATTTTCTCATCCATAACTAGAAAAAAAAGTGCAATCTTCTATTTCCATATAATTTATACAACACTTAAAAGTAGAAATAGAACAAGTTGAAAGCTGACATTTGTCTCTTGGGAAATTAGGGCATTTAAAGAGAGCTTAGTGAACCACTAGCTTAATTTTTTTGCATTATTTTTTAGTTATCTGTAAAAAAGTAAATTTCATGAGTTCTTTGCATTTCCTACTACTACCATTTTTTAAAATTTCAATTTTCTTAAAACCTTTGATTTTCCTTGTATGTCATTGTATATATATATATATATATATATATATATATATATATAACTATATATATATAGTTGGGTGTATGATTGTTTTACAATGTTGTGTTAGTTTCTGCCATACAACAGAGTGAATCAGCTATATGTATACATATATCCTCTCCCTCTTGAGGCTACCTCCTACCCTTATCCCCCATCCTATCCCTCTAGGTCATCACAGAGTACCAAGCTGAGCTCCCTGTGCTTGCATTTCTGATAGTAAGTTCAGTTTCTAAGGAAACCAGGACTAAGTCATGCAGGATCTTGAAGATAAAAACTATGGAAAGAAAATTGATTCTTGAAAAATTTCTTATGATATTCATACACAATAGGTGATATATGGGATAATAGTCATTAGAAAAAAATTATAGATCTAAATTCCAAACTATTTTTTAGCTATTCGTATGTATTAAGCTACTGCCATAAGTGGAAGGGAAATCTATCCTCTGGTGTGGGGGTAGGAAGCACTTTTGAACCTTAGCCGACTCCCTCTCTTTGTTGAGTATCCCAGTGTAACTCTGCTTGCAGTTACTAATATAACTCATTAGACTGAAGGGGCCAAATTGGATCATGATTATTAACTTGATCCTTAGGTATTAATATCTTATCATGTTGCTTTTGAGTGAAGCCCTGGCTCTATGATTGTTTGAAAGGAAAGGGATTGTTGACATTGATACAGCTTTAGTCTTCACATTTTTGTGTTCTGAGTGAATCTATTAGCAGAATGATCTTTAGAGTCAGGTTTTGGAGGAAGGAAGTCAAATGCATTGGTGCATATGTCAACCCAACATGAGCAAAAGATTCTATATGGAGTCCAAGCAATGAGAGGACTTGGTTTTGCTATTGCACATTTTTGTATGGATTCCTTATGACAGAGGGTCAAAGCAGGTTCCTGTGGGCTTCCAGGACACTATTCCATCTTGATACTACAAGAACCCTTGCTTTTACCTATACTCTCTGTGTATCTGGATGGTCTTGAAGGAGGAGATATAAATGACTAAGACATGATCTTCAAGGAATTTCCTTAAGGAGTTTATACTGCTCCCTCCCCCTTTTCTTCCTTCTCTCACTCCTTTCTTCCTTCACCTCTTTCATTCCTTTTCTTTCTTTTCTCTCTCTTCCTTGATGGACAAGACAAGAAAGCATGATGAAAACCATTAAAAACATACCTATGTCAGAATGCGATATTTAATGTAAGAGAGGTACAAAAAATTTGTAGTGATTACTTATATTAAAAAGAGACACTTTCCATATTTCGTGGTGATTAGGATACAAGGAAAGAAATCTTAAAAGAGGGTTTTTTTTTTAAACCCCCTAAGTTGATGCATAAAATTCTGGCCAATCTAGACAGTGAAATATCTTGGTGAAACAATGAGATGAGCAAAACTATGGTGGAAATAAAAAGAAGAGGTTCAGTTTATGTAGAAGAAGGCCTATATGCATTAACAAATCATCAGAACAGAGAATGCTTTAAATGCTCACATTTTTCCCACACAGAGGCTCAGACAAGAACTCAGGTAGGAATACATTCCAGGTATTATTTTAAATATTGACTTTGGAATTTGGAACTGAGTAGTTTCCAAGCATTGAAGCTAGACAATGCTCTTTGGGGAATCACTTTTTCTGGCGTTAATTTGTAGGATGAATTTAAAGAACAGAGTCTAGGGACAAAGAAGTTTTTTTTTTTTTTTTTGCATATATTATGTTATATTATATTGTTTAGGTATAAGAGGCTTCCCTGGTAGTTCAGATGGTAAAGAATCTACATGCAATGTGGGAGACCCTGATTCAAAGAGTCTGAAACAGAGTGATGGAATTCAGTAAATAAAGGAGCAAAGGCAATTGAAAGGCTCTATAGATGTAAAAATGACTTCCCTATTTACTGATTGAAAATGGCAATTTGGATGGTAGAGAGCAATCAGAATAGACTGTAGTATTTTAAGTTGTGAAGAGCTAAAAGAAAAATGATGTCAATCTCCAATGGAAATATGAAAGACCATAGGTCTAACTGAATGTGTGATGAGTTCAGTTTCTGGACAGACTCAATTTAAAGTGCTCCCAGATTATACAAGAGCTGTCTGTAAAAACTACACTGGAATTCACTGGAAGGGTTAGGGCTTATCAACTGCAACTTCTATGTGACTGTCCAGCTCATTGTTTTTCTTTAAGGAAAATTAACCTGCATTTCTCAATATGCCCACCCCTTTTTAAACCATTTCAGCAGCCTTTTTTTTTTTTTTTTTTTTTAGTAGATATCTGACATTTTAACTTGCCTCCCAACCATGGCTGAGGAGACACCTAGCCTAGGGAGGGTCAAGTCAGAGTCTCTCACACCTATCCCAGGAATTTGGATTTGGGTTTCATAAACATTTCTTAGTGCCTAGTTTCTTGCTTGAACTTAAGTTGGGATAGCTGTAGGTATACTGAGACATAAAGATGAGAGAGATATAGAATTAAGGGAGAAGGATACAGATAAACACATTAGTGCAAACAAATTTTCTAAGATACCACATCAAGATAGAAAAAAGATAATACTCATAGGAAAATGCAATTTATATAATTGAATGATAAAAATCCTTGCTGTTCAACTATAGCAGATATCTCTTGAGATGATGTCGTGTGTCATATTGAGTTTATCATCTTGAATCTGCCACCAATAATAAAGTGGATCCTCAGAAACTATATTTTCACTATAAGATGCTGACATACTCAGAGTTAGACATTTTAGTCAACATGAGTATCCCCATTTTCTCTTGAAGTAGTTTGGAACTATTTGAATTGAGGGAGCTTCAGAAGAGATATGATTGTGTTTATGCCACATTCCTTGGGTATGTCAAGGTCCTTGTGCTATCTTGGATCCTGCTCACTCTGATACTTGGTTTGGACTGGATTCTGTAATTTAATCCATCTTATTTCCATGCTTATTTAGGCAGAGTCAGTTTTTGTTACCTGCAACTGAAAGAAACTGAACTAGTTCAGTTTATAACAGTAGTAGAAATGAAATTATGATACAAATGGACATTGGTCCATTGGTCCACTGACATGCAGGCACTTATAATATTCCAGTGTGGAGCTATGCATAAGCTGTTATAGGGCTGACAACAAAGTAATATAACATTATTGTTGCTGTGTAGTCACTAAGTAATGTCTGACTCTTTTGCAACCCCATGGACTATAGCCCACCAGGCTCCTCTGTCCATGGGATTTTCCAGACAAGAATACTGGAGTAGGTTGCCAGTCCCTTCTCCAGGACATCTTCCTGACCCAGGGACTGAACCCATGTCTCCTGCTTGATAGGTGGGTTCTTTACCATTGAGCCACCTAGGAAGCCCAATTTAACGTTACATTCAGGGTTTATAGTGCTTTCACTCTGGAGACTCTTTGTTATACATGAACTTTTCTTTTGTCTTACCACTTAAAGTATATATTCTTATTTTTACTTGCATTTTAAATATAACAATGTTAAGAATGGTTGCAAACCTTGCCATGATCTTGTGACTAATGTGTGCCAGTGGTCATGGTCTCCAGGTTTTCTAATTTAAAATCTCACTTTTTTTCTTCCTATATTGGGCAACTATAGTTATCAGTTCCACCAGTTATGGAGCATTTCCTAGATTTTCATACTTAAATTTAAAACTAAATTTTAGAAATAAAGTAGCATATCTTAATGAGCCTTTAAAAAGCAGTAAACAATATGAAATCTGTAAAGCTTTAGAGATTTTTATTAGAAATACTGACTATCTCATTCTTGTTTTTATAACTCTCTTAAAGACCCTGCCTTTCCCATAACCCTGGAATTTTTAGCCTTGTGTTTCACATAAAATCAATACATTGGCCATAGTTTGTAGGATCAGAAATCTGTGTCTAAGTCAAGTCAGACCTACCAGTTTCTCTCTACTAAAATTTTTGATTTAGAGTGTAGATAGTGAGTTCTAAGTTATGGGAACAGGACCTGGAAGGTCAAGTAGACTCAGGAGCTGAGATGGCAATTTTAGGGTGACCATTAAAAAATAACATGTGAATTGCTGAATCAGCAGAGAACTCTAATCTGTAAAAGTAAGGAGGGTAAGCAGAAATGACAGACCATTCAACCTCAGGTAAAAAGAGAGGGGACAAAGAAAAAAATATATGCTGTATATTTATGGTTATTGTTTCTCTGTAAGCCTCTTCATATGGAAGACCCAGTTTGATTTCTTGTTCTTGTATTCTATGTGAAACCCTGTAAGATTTCTCAAAACTCCCCCTTTAGTTAGAACAAGATTCTATAATAATATGTTGTCTGCTTAAGAAAACATTTAATATTCTTTATAATAAAGGAATTATGCAGCTAAATTTGCATTTAAATATTTTAGGCAGAGTGTAGTAAAGTAAAACATAAAGCCACTTAGAGATAATGAATGAAAGACAAGTGTCTATCTCTATAGACAGGTTGGTTACTATCTTCAGTCTAATATACATAAGTAATATAGATTTCTTTTTAATCATTTTATAACATGATTTATATATTAATTTTTTATTTTTGAGAAATTTCCATAAAATTGATTGCATGTGAAACCAAGCTGGTAGTTCTCTAACAAAGTTATCATGCTGCCCTCTGTATTCATTTCCTAATACTGTCACTAGAATTACCAAAATGGAGAAGTTAAAACCATAGTAAATAATAATCTCACAGTGATTGAGGCTAGACATGCAGAATCTGTCTGAAGACTATAGAGGACGATTTCTCCCAAGGCTTTCTCTTAGCTTCTACTGTTGCTGGCAATCCCTGGTGTTCCTTTACTTGTGCATACATCACTTCAGTCTCTGCCTCTGTCATGACATGGTGTTCTCTCTGTATGTCTCACTCTGGTTTTTTTCTGCTCATCTTACAAGGATGTTAGCCTTTTTGTATTAGACTGACCCTAATTCCATATAATCTCACTTAGCTAGATTACATCAACAAAGACCTTATTTTCAATTAATAAGGACTAAAACAAGAGGTCTGACAGAATGTGGTCTACTGAAGAAGGGAATGGCAAGCCACTTCAGTATTCTTGCCTTGAGAAGCCCAGGAACAGTATGAAAAGGCAAAATAATAGATTACTGAAAGAGGAAGTCCCCAGGTCAGTGGGTGCCCAATATGCTACTGGAGATCAGTGGAGAAATAACTCCAGAAAGAATGAAGGGATGGAGCCAAAGCAAACACAATACCCAGCTGTGGATGTGACTAGTGATAAAAGCAAGGTCTGATGCTGTAAAGAGCAATATTGCATAGGAACCTGGAATGTTAGATCCATGAATCAAGGCAAATTGGAAGTGGTCAAACAAGAGATGGCAAGAGTGAACGTCAAAATTCTAGGAATCAGTGAACTAAAATGGACTGGAATGGGTGAATTTAACTCAGATGACCATCATATCTACTACTGTGGGCTACAATCCCTTAGAAGAAATGGAGTAGCCATCATGGTCAACAAAAGTGTCCAAAATGCAGTACTTGGATGTAATCTCAAAAACAAAAGAATGATCTCTGTTCATTTCCAAGGCAAGCCATTCAATATCACAGGAATCCACTTCTATGCCCCAACCAGTAATGCTGAAGAAACTGAAGTTGAACAGTTCTATGAAGACCTACAAGATCTTTGAGAACTAACACTCAAAAAAGATGTCCATTTCATTATAGGGGACTGGAATGCAAAAGTAGGAAGTAAAGAAACACCTGGAGTAACAGGGAAATTCGTCCTTGGAATATGGAATGAAGCAGGGAAAAGGCTAATAGAGTTTTGCCAAGAGAATGCACTGGTCATAGCAAACACCCTCTTCTAACAACACAAGAGAAGACTCTACACATGGACATCAACAGATGTTCAACACCAAAATCAGATTGATTACATTCTTTTGCAGCCAAAGATGGAAAAGCTCTATACAGTCAGCAAAAACAAGACCGGGAGCTGACTGTGGCTCAGATCATGAACTCCGTATTGCCAAATTCAGACTTAAATTGAAGAAAGTAGAGAAAACCATTTGACCATTCAGGTATGACCTAAATCAAATCCCTTATGATTATACAGTGGAAGTGAGAAATAGATTTAAGGGACTAGATCTGATAGATAGAATGCCTGATGAACTATGGACTGAGGTTCATGACATTGTACCCGGAGACAGGATTCAAGACAATCCCCATGGCAAAGAAATGCAAAAAAGCAAAATGGCTGTCTGGGGAGGCCTTACAAACAGCTGTGAAAAGAAGAGAAGCAAAAAGCAAAGGAAAAAAGGAAAAATATAAACATCTGAATG